>CANYBF011225801.1:0-22034 GCA_948192965.1 Dalechampia spathulata | reverse complement strand
AGTAATGTATTTGTGGTTTGGTGGTGGTTTGTACGGTTATTGTAATCAGAACCTTTGTATATTAATGAATATACTTGTTTATAGACATGTTCATTCAATTGAATGTATGTTGTTATCCAGGGTTATGTTTGGTTCTGTTTACTGTTTTCACCGCCATACTATCTGTTGTCCCCATACGACGTCTCTTTATATGTGTACAGGTATCCCTTGTAGTGTATACAGTGGTTTTCCATACGGGAGATCATTGTGTATGCTACGGGAGCATGTTACTCCAGGTATGGGCTGGGCGTGACAACAATAGCATGTAATAGAAGAACAATTGGTAGATTTTGCAATTTCTATTGCTTAAGAAATAATGTAATTTGTGTTTTGTTAAGTGCAATAAGTTACTTACTATAAATAGTCATAGTGTAATAGTCTATGTCTTTAAACTTAGTAGATTTAATTTTATTTGATTTTTTAATGTTTGTTGAAAATTATTCATGCTTTGGTTACAATATGTTTATTGCATTCATTCTGTAATTGTGTAAGATTGATTTTGAAGGCAAGGTTCGGAAAGTTGTTGGATGCTCTATGGTAATAGTTAAGATAATGAGCCTTTATGAGATGTTTAATGCTTCTATTTGCTTGTTTATAGGTTGAATTATTCTTGAATGAATGAAGAATGATTGAGTTTTTTGATTTTGTAGGATTACGAAGATGAGAGCAAAGGTCTCAACATAGTTCAATAGTACATTAAGTCAAACTAACTAATAGCAAATCTACTTAGCTTCTTAGATGTAATGAGTATTAGTCGTAGATTCCTTGATTAGATTTAGATTTATTATTATTGAATAATTTGTATTGTTATTTTACATTTTTAATAGTTTTAAAGTAATGTAATCATGTTTGATATTTTTCTATATAAATAATTATACATATTTTTTTTATTTTTCATATTTTTTTGATCTAATTGTTGTATCCCTCTTGTATACTTCTTGTATATCTATTGTATACTTGTTGTATATCTATTGTATACTTGTTGTATGCTAATTGTATACTTGTATTAAACTTTATATATCAGAAATTATATTCCGTAAAACATACTATAAATACATGTATCTCTAATATTTTAACTCGTAAAAAATATAATTTTTTAAATCTTTTATATACTTTTTGTATATCAATTGTTTATTTGTAATAAACTTTATATATCAAAAATTATATTTCATAAAATATGTTATAAATATCTATATTTTTAATATTTTAAGTCGTAAGAAATATAATTTTGTAAATCTTTTTGTATCTTTATTGTATTCTTCTTGTATTCCTGTTGTATACTTCTTATATCTCAATCGTATACTCTTTATATACATACATGCTTTAGAAAATGTTTTAATCATGATTTAATATGATTTTTTTATAAAAAATATAATAAAATCTTTTCAAAAATTATGAAAATACAAAAATACATTTTTTCCAAAATATGAAATTAAAAAATTATTTTCAAAAATTTAAACTTTTTGAAGAAGGTATTATATGCATATAATATACATAACAAATATTGAAAAGATTTGAAATATATATTTGGAAATCAAAATTGTAAATTATACTTTTTAAAATATTAATTTAAAATAATATATTTTTATATTTTAATAATTTTTAATTTTAAAATATATTTTATAGGAAGTAATATATTATATATTAAAAAATAAAAAGTTAAAAGAATATTAAAAATGAAAATATTGTAAAATATTCTTTATTATTAAAAATAAAAATATTTTTTATTAAAGAATATTTTTATAAAAAATAAAAAATAATAGATCTAAAAGAATTTATTATTAAAATCAGATTTTTAAAAAATTTTACATATTTTTTATGAATTTATAATTTATTTTAATATTTTTTATTGATAATATTATAACATCATTTAAATTATATTTATTTTAGGTAGTTATATTTAAATAAGATTTTATTATTTTTATAATATTTTTATAAAAAAATAAAAATTGATAAAATTAAAAAAATTATTTTTCACACAAAATTTAAAAAAATTTCCATGAATTATATATTTTATGAAATAAATTGCTTTCTGTAAATGGGTCATTCATTGCATGCAATTCCATGGCTACCCCAACCCAACCATCTTTACTTGAGATGTTTTCAAATCTCTTTAAAATATTACATTTTTAAAAAAAAATTATAAGGCTTTTCAAAAAAATTTTAGAAGTAGTGATTTTTTAAAAAATTTATAAAAAAAATACATGTAAAAGTTTAAATAAATTTACTTTTAATTAGAAAAAAGTTTAAATTAATTTCAGATTTACTTTAATTTTACATCCTATTATTTTTAAGAAATTTTCAAAAATCTATTATTTTTATAAGAAAATTTTTTATTTTTATAAAACTTCAAATAAAAGACCTAATATAATTATAAAATATATCATTTATGTAATTAACCTATAATTACTTCACAAAACAATTTATCATTTTCCAGTTCAATAAAATCATCATTTTTCATAAATTTCAAAAATTTTATGAAATTCAGTAAATTTCAAAAAATTATAAATTTAAATAAATTTTAAAGTTTTTATAAAAGAATTTGGATTAGTTCAAATTCATTTAATTTAAACTAAATACTATTTAATTCATTTAAATTCATAAACTAATTTATTAATAAAGCTGTTAACATAATTTATATATATATATAATTTATATTTATAATTATAATAATACAAATATTTCTTAAAATTTAATTATTAATATAAATTAAAAATATTTATAATATATTGCAATTTTAGTAATAAATATTTTATTTTTTAAAATAAAATTGAATAATTTATTTATAATTCGTATTTAAACAAGTTATTAAATTTTGATTAAATTTATTTAAATTTATAATATATAAAAGATAAATCAATAAAATGATTTTAAATTTTAACTTGATGATAAATAAATAAAATGAAGATAACAACAATTCATTGGACTCAATTTGATTACATTCATATTTACTGATAAAGTTTATATAATAACTTAATACAATATAACTACAGAATAATAAATCAATAAAAGAACTACATGCAATAGAAGAAAACGAACGGATAAAATGGGGAAAAAATTAAATTTTCTTTTTTTTTTTATCTTAAATTCCATTATGTAAATGATTTATTACTGCAAGTAATCTAGCAGTTCAAATCATAGCCACGTTAGTTCTTTTCTTGCTTTTTATTTTTTTCTTTTTAATTTTAAATTAAATCATCGTAATTTCTTTTTTTCTCTTAATTTTATGTATTATTATATTTATTTATTATTTTAAAACATTTTATTTTTCAATATTTAATTAATAATCGAAAATTAATTCATCATCATTCATGTTCTCTTTAGTTTTATATATTATTATATTTATTTATTATATAATATTTTAATTTACAAATTGAAATTTTAAATATTCGAAATGTGTTTTTAAAATAATAACTAAAAATTAAAAAAATCAGTTAATAGAATATTTTAAATATTTCAAATAATTTTTTAAATAATAGTTAAAAATAAAAAAATTGATTAACTAAACCATGTTCATAATTAATTGAATATTTAAATTTAAAATCGATACTTTTAAAAAACTAAAAATCTTTTCGAATACAAGTGTGAAGGCTAAAATTCTGGCATCTTGGAGGCTGGAAAGTGTTTGATGAGTTGCAATGCGGCATAGGCCCAGATGAGGCCACATCAGAAAATCATCATCGCCGATGATGTGTCATTACGTCCAACTCCACACCCAATCACCACCCATCATTCTTCTTCTAATGATTATCTTTGTTTTTTATTCTTTTTAATAAGGATTTGTATTATAAGATAACGAAAGCTTAAAGACATAACTATTTAAACTCTTAAAAAGCAGTCATACTATTACATTATAATGTTATTGGAATCTTTTTTTTTTAATTTTAAAAAATAAATCTATCTTCACAAAAAAATAAGCCATGTTTTTTTTATTATTATATTTTGTTAAAATGATACGGGAACTCTTGATATAATTGATTTATAAACCATATATTATTAAATGTATGTAATCCGAAGTTATACTTAAATGTTGATTATAACATGAATTTGTATTTTTCGAGTAAAGCAGCGACCATGAGAACGTGTGGACAGAATGGACTGATAAAGATATTTGAACCAGTGGGGCATGTAAACACCGATAGCTAATGAACCACACTGCTCCACATAATCAATCACTCTCTTTCAGGATTGGGGGAGAGACGAGCTGAAGGATGAGAGAAAAAGAAAGGAAGAAGGAAAGAAAGTGGTAGTTTTCATGTTTCATGGCCTGTCATCCGGCTTCCTTTTCACTTTCACCATGCACCGATTTCTCCATTAACAACACTTCCACAAGCTATGCCCAGTTTTTTCAAAGATCAAGACCTGCGCTAGTTCTTTGCTCTATTGCCAACTCTAGACCTCCTTTCAACACCCTTGTCTCTGAGGTAACTTCTTTTTCTTCCTTTTGCGTTCATGGCATTTTCTTTAGTAATGTACCATGCGAAATCATTCTTGACTAGAAAAGAGTTTGTGAAGGGTTGTGGTTTATGAGAGCTTTTATCGTTTGCGTTTGTTTTGGAGTTGCCGTTTTTACCTTGTGGGAAGAAACAAAGAATTGAATTTCAAACACTCTAAATAGATTAATGCCTCTGAGTTTGAAATCCATCGAATTTAAAATTCCATTATTCGGTTGAAAAGATAGGATGACATTACGTAATATTTCATATTTCTTTGAAGAATGAAAAATGAAGTTGTGCTAACAATGCATCTATCTTCACTAGGCAGTCAAACATTTGGTTCCTCCGGCCAGATTCGAAGCTTCAAAGCTCCAAGTCGTATTAATGGGAGATCAGATCAACGAGTATTCAAGCATCATACCCAGAACTTATATCTTATCTCATTGCGACTTCACTGCCAACCTTACCTTAACCATCTCCAATGTCATTAATCTTAATCAGGTACATGCATTCCTATGATTTGCCCCTGAATATGTTTATATCTGCTAAAATCATTTGCTTCCTATTATGGTAGTTGAGAGGGTGGTATAGCAAGGATGATGTTGTGGCTGAATGGAAGAAATTGGGAGGACAATTGGCTCTTCATATCCATTGTTATGTTAGTGGCCCAAATCTTGTGCTGGATCTTGCTGCTGAATTGAGATACCATATATTCTCCAAGGAAATGCCTCTGGTAAATAATGTTTTCCGCTGCAAGTAATGTATCATGCCATGCATTTTTTTGCAAAACCATGATCAGTAGTATTTAATTATGACTGTCCTGATGAATAATGCTGGCCAGAATTTCTGATATTGTTGCAAGGCAGGTACTTGAAGCCATGTTACATGGAGATTCAGAGCTTTTCAGAGAACATCCAGAGCTAATGGATGCTTTAGTTTGGGTATATTTCCATTCTAGCTCACCAAAGTACAATCGTGTAGAATGTTGGGGGCCAATCAAGGATGCTGCCAAGGTAAATCTGCTGCTTTATAGCATTGTACAATTATAGAGGCAAATATACACATGCTGCTGCCACTGAAATTTTCTCGACGGTAATATTCTATTAGTCATCGTCAGCTCTGTGAAATCGCAAATTTGTATTACAATTAGAGCTAAATTAACCAGAGAAAGCAGGTAAACAAGCAAGCTGCTATTGGGACTGTTTTCCATGTTATAACAGAATCACTTATATGGTGATGTATATCTGAATTGTCTATGATATATATCAGGGGAGACGAGGAGATCAATTTCAAGCATATCAAACATCAAGTAAGAAGGGATCCGCTCCTTCAAAAAGGTGGCAAGGACCAAAATCCATTTTCCAAGCTCTTTTTGCTTTCCTTCTTTGAAGTGCATGCGCAGACAGTACAATCGATCGGCTTCTTTTCCAGGCCAAACAGAACAGAAAAAAGGACAAAACCGAAGAGCTTACTGCTAATGTACAGCAGTTGTTGTTTAAATTAATACATGGATCCATAATTCTTGTGCAACTGAACATTTGTTCATTTGTTTATCAATGGCTCATGTCTCTGTTGCTTTTACGTCTTATTGTTCCCAGAAATTTACAGCATCATGGCTTGTACCATTTACCGTTCAGAAAATATATGGAGCCCCATCTCCACGATGAACAATATAACTTGGGATTATTGAAGGAAAATTTATATCGAATAACTGACGAACCTGAAAATACATGATCGTTAATTAAGCACAAAGAAGAAGGAACTAACTTAAAAGCTCAAGTCTTTTTGGTGACATGTTTACCTGATCCACCAGGATCAGTTTGAGAACCCGATTCAAATCCAACGGACATCCCTGCCTGAGTATGAGTTTAACAGAAATCACTTTCAGACAACAAAAACTGACAATTTAGCGGTTGAAGGGTAATCTTCTAACTAAGTTTCGGCCGGCCGTGGGAGATTTATGATAATCCTCCAAGTAAAGTTGCATGTCCTAGGGAGGGAAAATGACTGCAAGAAAATGCCATTGATTGAATTACCAGATGCTATAATTCTGCCAAATGCCAATTCACAGAATTGAACACGTCAATCTTGCGTGTTAATGCTAGTTAAGTTGCTTAGGTTTCATTTATAAAGTAATTGACTGCCAATTAGTGATCAACCTTTGCTACTTGGAAGAGTGACATCTGCAATCTTTCTGTTTAGTGCAATCTTTCTGTTTAGAAGCATTTCGGGTGATCTTTTGTTTCTTCTGTTGGCGTGAAAATGGCTTCGATGTGTGGAATGCTGGGCTTGGTCGACTTGACTTTAATATTATAATGAACAATACCCGTTTACACAATATTTATCTTTATTTTTATATTTTAACACTATCTTAACAACCACAACGACAACAATTAGAGGATACTAAAAGAGACCTCGATCAGTTCTACTATGTACAGAGGTAGTTTTTATATCACATCCATTTTCATATATATGCGTGTGTGTATATACAATGCAATGTCTTCATCAACTGCACCATTTGGTTCTTGTATGTGTGCGTGTATATATGTATATAGTAAGTCCAGTTAATTAAGGCCGCAAAATACAAATGGAGGATAATAATATGGTAAAGTGCGACGTTCGAGAGTTGAAAGGAAATAATGGCATGAAGGGAAGACGGCTTATTTGAGTCCAGCCAGCCAGACAGGGTAAGTGTCAAGCGGAATATATTTAGAGACCTTGAGGCTATTGCTCGAAAGATGACTCTTCTTCTTGTTTGCACTTCTAACCAATAATTATCACACAAGTACCAGTTGGCCATTGTCATTAAGTTCTCTATATGTTAATAAGTTTAAGTTTTGACTAGATTGATCGGCTGTCAACGGAGATTATCAGACCTCCATGACATGTGAGGTTTCTTTCTAGGTCTTCAAGACTCATGGATTCAAACCTCCATGGCTTGAAATGATCGGGAGACATCCATTTCTTTTTTTTTTTTTTTTTTCCCTTTTGCCTGTTTTCTTTTTTCAACAGTTAATGGGGCTAGCCACCTAACAAGTTAGATTATCCTAATCCCAAGCAACGCATCTTAGCAGTTTAATATAGAAAAAAAAACAACATAAGCATAGGGTATGCTATTTTTTAAAGTATTATTTTAAAATATATTAAATAAAATTCTTATTTAAATTTCTAAATCTTTAAATATTTTAATTTTCATTAATTATATTATCAAATTATCATGATGATTATAATAATCAGATATCATTATTCATCAATCATTTGTTATTGATAATCAATATTTCATTATTGATCACTAATAAATAAAATTAATTATCAATTATCAATAAATATAATATAATAAATACATATATTTTATATATTTTAATGTAAATATATATAATATTTATATTATATACAATTATATTTACCTACTTTTCTATTCCGTGTATATAATTGATATGAATTTACCCACATATGCTAAATATATTGGTGACATGTTGGATACATGTATATTATATTATATTAAATATATACATATTTACCTATTTAGTTTTTAAAACGACAGGATTATTCACATCATGTTTTTCAGATATAAAGCAACACTTAAGGATGTAAATAATAACTCATTTAAGATTTGATTTAATAAAAATTTATTTAATAAATAAATTAAGTTTAAATTAGAAAATATTTGATTTGTAAGTTGATTCAATAAAAACTTCATAATTTAATTTTTTAATTTACATAAAAATAATTTAAAATGTATAATTTATTAGTATATATTCATATAAATGTATAAAAGTATTTTCAATTTAATTATTAATATAAAATTATAAATTTTTATTAAAAAATTTTATTTTTTAAATAAAAAAGTAAAACATTTATTTTATAATTTATATTTGTTAGATTCGTTTAAAGTTTGATTAGATTCATTTAAACTTATGATATATTAAAAAATTTTAAAAAATTAATTTAAACTTACTTGATTATAAATAAAATAAATGTAAAATTTTTACTCTACTTAATTTTTTTACAAGTAACTAATGATCATGATGTTCATCTTGTTGGAGGGTAAATTTTATATTTTGAAAATATATTTATTTAAAAATGATATACTTTTACAATTGTTTAAAAACAATATTTTTTAAATGAAAAGCTAAAAAGTAATGTTTTACTAATACATCCTTTTATGTACTAGAATTTTTGTATATAAGTTTCATTGATTTATTATTTATTACAATATAGGTTAGAATGATAAATTATTAACAATTTAATATTAATATTAATTATAATTTGATAGTAAAAATAATAATAATAATAATAATTATTATTATTATTCAAATTTTTTGTTATTTTATTAAACTTTAAATTCATAAGAATACCATGCATACCACTTAATAAAATTAAGTTAAAATGGAATAAAATTTTTAATATAAATATTTAATATAACTTATTAATATATATTTTTATATATTTTTTATATTAAATTTATTTTTGTATGTAATTTATTTTTGTTATATACATATAATATGAATACGTATACAAATGATAATTATCTTCTAGGATTTAATTATTAATATTATATTTATTTTGTTTAGGATTTGATTTAAAATAAAATTTATATATATTTAATTAATATATATGAAAATTAATATTTACTTTAAAATAAAATTATATGTATTAATTTAGTTTTGTATTGTATTTATGAATGAATTACAACTTTATATTGGTACTTATTATTTTCAGACACATTATTAATACAATTATTACATAACTAAAAAGCACTTCTGTATTGCATTGTAGAAGTCATACATGACAAGTAGATAATTATATACTTATTATTTTAAGAAATTACATACACATATTCAGCAATTAGAGAAATAGAATTCACTGCTAATGTAAAATGTTGGTTTAATAGCTTCTGAGCCTTTTTATTTCAAGCAATTATATGACTTCTGTTTCTTATTGTCAGAAAAATAATAATAATAATATGTATTTCGATTCAAAAGTTCCATAATAATGTGTAAGTTTTATTATTATTATTAATAAATGGAGTGGTCCAAACATCTATCATGAAATCTTACGAAATTATATACATACATAATGAATAAATTTGTTTTGGATTTATGAGCTAAACAAATAGAAAAATATATTATTATAAATTTAAATCAAATTATTTGAATCATTAAAAATAAAGCGCATTAAAATTTAAAATAAAATAATAGGATTAATTTGATTGGTTCTGAAGAGTGTTATAGGAAACCCTAGTTGTTCTAAAATAAGAGAATAGTTCCTGTGTACAAATGGAATAAAATTTGGAGGACCAGTGCCACACAATAAACAATTACAGATAAGGAAATGGACACATCCGTACCACGTCCATCCAAAATTATTGGCCCTTTGGATCTACAAAACGTTGTCCCTGCCGTATGATATATATACATATCACTGTTGTTGAATGAAGGAGGCAGGAAGCTTCCTGCTTTATATAATTACCATTATCGTCATCATATCATCCCATGCAAAGCTCCTCCTCCTCTCTGTTTTCTTTTTTCTTTGATAGATTTCCAGAATGGACAAGAAGGTGACTAAAAGCAGAAAGTCGGGAAGAGAAGTAAAGCACGTAGCAAGTAGAAGAAGAAGCAAGAAGACCAGTCTAGTCCCCCCTGTTAGAGGAAGAATTAAACGCAAGATTTTTCTCCTCCTTTGCAAGATTTCTAAGCATGGAAGCCAACGTGCATCTCACTACATTCGTTCCAGTTGCAGCCACTGTTAGCTTCTTTTCTTTTATATTTTGTTTTCTTTCGCTGCTTCCACGTCTTCCTGTTCCATCTCTTCTTCTGTTTGATAATTCTCTAATTACTGGGTGGTGTGATTTAGTTTCTTTTTGTTTCTTTCTCAAACATGTAAATCGGGTTAAACTTTAGTATATCTTTTTGTAATATAAATAATACCAATAACAGAAACTGATATAAACCCTAGGCTGTTTATGCCCAGATTTCAGTTTCATTTTCATGACTTAGATTCAAGATCATTGGTCAAGGAACATGAGCTTTTTTTTATTCCTACCACCATGCTGTTCTTTGATCACTCTTCAATGGTCACTAGATAATAATGAAATATATTACTACCATAACAAAAGACAACTCATTCTTAGGTTGTAGTTTGATAATGACAGAGATATAGTAGCCAATGGCGGAGCCAAAATCTGAGGTTTGGATTGCAAGATTAAGGATTGTAATTTGAATTTGTGGGTTGAACTTGGATCATATTCACTAATATGGATTTAATATTAACATAACACAATAAAAAAAATCCAACCCAGAACATAATATTCTTAGTAATACTATTATAAGGTATTAGTTATTTAATGATGGAGAAAGTTTGCTAATATCAATAAATCACATTATATTATCCATCATAAATAATCGATAATTCTCTATTCTACAATAAAATGGCAAATAAAAAGAAAAAGGATTGCGTGCAAAAAAGTTGATTTCAGAATGCATGTCACATTTATATATATAATTGATGGATTCAAAGAACTAGCGATATATACTACAATTTTGAACCTTACGTATATTGAATTACCATGTCTAATACTTCAAATTTCAAATAAAATGATCCCATTATAATGTGAACAGAAATTTAATATTTGACATATATTATGTTCTAATCAGAATAGACGGAACCACATTATTTCAATTGAAATGACTGATATTACACCATAAAAAAAAAATCAAATCATGTTTTAGTTTAAGCTTGACAGTCTTGCTTTTAAAATCGATTTATCATTATATCTATGGAATGATTAACGTTTAATAACATTTAGTAGGCAACTACTAGATTGATTCTACATTACGGAATGAAGAAGTATGATGTACATTTGGCAGGATGCAAAGTGGTTTTAGAAAGAGTGGAACTTGGTGATGAAGCTTGACATTCAAGTTTCGGACCAGTGCAGTCCGCTTAACTTCCAATCTCTCAGACGATGTAATGATTTAGTTAATAGCATGACATAATCTTCAAATATAATTGGAACGGTGAAGAGTTCATCTTGTTACAGAAAGCGACAAGAATTTGTTATGAAATCTGTTTGACGCGGTTGGACTCGCTAATCATAATGCCGCAAGAGCTTGGAAAATGCATAAGCATAACTTAAACCCATCGAAAATAGAGGCCATCCTGCAAGAAAAGATCGCTTTCTGTTGCAAAATGTATGGGAAAATATTCCTCCGATTTGCTGTTTATTGCTTACACATGCCAAAAGCCTGCTAACCTACCAAGCTTAAAACTGTCAGTCCCACAAAATATACCGGACTCTCTTCGTAGCTAAACTGCAACAAATGAACGGCCTGAAACTGAACTTCGCTTTCTGTCCGTAGCCACCTCAAAACAAAAGTTAAAATGCTTTTGAAAAATTATCAGGATGATTTTATCAAAACCCAACTCACCAAGCGAAGGCAACCTGTTGATGCCATGTACGTCTAATAGACAGAGTAAAAAAGACAGCAATATGAGACAACCACATTCTAAGTTATATATGTACTAGAATAAATTCAATAAGCAGTTCATCCCAACATAAACCTCTGCTTGCTACACAGCATAGGTAAACCATAACCCGAAGTTTGAACCCAACATTTATTAACTGATAATCAATCTCATGATATGATCTGATACAAAAACCTGATGATCTAATAAAATATTCAAAAGCTGTACCAACACAGACAACTTGTACTCGACTAAAATGATCTATTATTTGGTTTGGACGATGAAGATGACTTGGCTTTAGCAAAATCAACAAGATCCTTGAAAAGAACATCTTCTGGTTTTTCTTGTTTAGTAGGGGTAGATGAATTAAGCGAAAGATTCTGGGTTTGACCAACTAAACTGTCATAAGAGGAACCAGATCCGCTGCTTGAATGAGAAGCAACACCAGTAACACCATGGTGCTGGTCAAAGAATTGCTGTCTCTGATTATACCGGGAAGGAGGGGGTGGAAGGGATCCAGTAGATGGTGTGTCCCAAGGAGCTCGAGGCAGCCCATCTGCAGATTTGCTTAATGGAGCTGGTTCATCGTAAACAGGATGCGCAGTGAATAGAGGTGATGACCTTGCAGCATGTGAAGGAGGAGATGAGGCAGATAAAGTAGGAGAATATGGAGGTGAGGAGTTGGAGTTGGATTGAATTGGAACGTTAAACGATGTTGGCCCTAATTTCTGAGATTCAGGAGACTTATAGGCATCACCACTGAGATAATCAATCATGCCAGAGTCTGCACTTACTGGCCTCTTTGATGCTGGAGGAGGCGGGAGCAGAGGGCTCACAGTCCTAACGCTAACTGGTTTCCTACACAGTCCTTGTGAATTTTCTCTTGATGACCTGCATGATAAGATCGCACCAACTTGTAAGAATGTAGTTTTTTAAAAGGACAGACAATTTTATGCTCACAAGGATCTCCAAAGCACAATACTTTCGATACGATGATGGTAAATTACATGTAAAGATGCATGATAAGCCAAATTCCCAGAAATTATACGATATGGACCATGCACTAAAATTTGCTCACAAATGAATTAAAAAGCTAGAATTAGAATCATTTGGCAAGAATATCTGAGTCATACATAGAAATGAGCAACTATAATCACCTGTGTGCGAGCTGCGCAAAGTCATCCTCGGACTCATCATCCTCTTGGTTAATATTAAGCAGTGGCACAACAGGTGTGTCAACTCTCCTTTCAGCTGCAGGAGCATGTCCTTTGGCAATATCATCATGCCGGCTAAGTACACGCTGCAAATTGTCATTTAATGCGAGTCCTTGGCACAAGAGCTCCTCATCCCTAATAGAAATGCACCGACATCTTTTTCAGTTATCATCAAAGTTTTAGAAAGGGAAAAAGGGGGAAGCAAATTCAGCCAAAATTCTTACCCTGTACTATTCACAAGCAGCATGACACGTTTTTGGTAGGATAGACACTGATCAACAAGGTCAACAATCACTTCCTCTTTGACAGCCTGCCACAAGAATAAAAACACTAGAATTAAAGGAACAGTCAATGAATTGCATTGCATACATTTGATTCATAAGGATAGTTAAGAAGCTTGAATATCTGCAAATTGTGCATCAAGCAAGAACTACACTATTTGTGTGACACCAATTAGGTGTATAAACCAATGATGGAGTTTTCTTGCCATAAAGAGGAGATATAACAAAGAACTAAGTACTTGCATTACGGTTTTTAGGCACTTATTTCCCAAGTTTGAGTGGTAACATTCTTTCCTCGAGTAATTAAATGTTTAGCTCATTAAGCAGAATTACATCATCCGTGACTTAATTCAAATACTTAGTAGAATGAAGTTTCAGTTCTATCAGTACCACCTGTCAGCTGCCAATATAACCATTTGATATTATATTTCAAACTCAATTGCAAGAACATCAAATTTATGATTTTTTTTATTTTTGATGTAAAAATAGATTCATCAAATTCTCTTTCAACACTAAATTCCCAATTCCAAATAAAATTTTGAGATGTCAAAAGACTAAAAGGAATATTCATGTGTCTTACAACAACTGAAAAGGTGGTCAGAAAATAAAAATGTCTAGTCTCATTCCTGGAAGCTATAACCTTGTATAGAATAAAAGCTTCAATTAGAGTGCTTAAGCATAATTGGACATAAATGAAAAGACAAAGAAATCATGAACTTAAAATTGATAAGCACAACAATGCATGTTTATCAAGGAACAGAGGCCTTTAAACATGTCACTATGATTAAAATAGGCATATGAATCAGAAAATACCTCAGGGTTCCTAGGATCCAGCGCACCAAGCATTTCCATAAGCACATCTGACAACCCCCGAGCATTTTGAATCTCTGACAAGCTAAAAACAAACAAACAATTTGATCAAACAATCCAGCAGCAAGCAACAATAAACTAAGACTATCTCTGTGTCCCAACCACAACAGCGATGAGCACTGATGCATTTCCAAAAGAACCAAAAAGAGAAAATACATAATTATGTCAAAGAAAGGGAAACCTCAAGCTACAATATGGGTACATCCACATTTCGAAATAAACCTCAAGTGAGATGCTTTATTTTATGTCTGAATCTATGCACACATTGTTTTTTTCAACATAAAAACAGAGCTTATTTGTAAGATATTAAGAAATAAAAACAGAGCTTTATTTTATGTCTGAATCTATGCACACATTCTAGTGTATTATGCAGTAGTTACTGTTATAAGAAATATGTTGCATGTTCTGTGTTCACTAGGTATGCCTAACTGCCTATGGAGAAATCAAGATCAAGCGAGCCCAGTAAATGATCATGAAAGAATCAAGGTATTAAATGATCATGAAAGAATCAAGGTAAAATAGAAAAACAAACTGTATATGTTTAAGCAGGAAAATGAAGAAATAAGAAACATGACATTTATGAAGTACCTAAGACCAGAAGCATCTTCAGACTGCAACGAAGCTTGTATAGCAGCTTCCTCATATGCTGAAGGTGCATGAACTATTGGTTGCGTTTGGGGAGGAGTAAAAAGGGGTACACTGTTCTCTGCACGAGGTGGAAACTCAACTCCAGCAGCCTGTCAATAAACAAACAAAAATTAGTTCTGACAAATAAGGGCCCATGGACAAAAGGGAGAAAACTGAATTCAATCCTGTTCTAAACATTCAAAGTAAATTAGGCTTAGAAGGGGATTATAGTTTGAAACAATGGCTCAGAAGGCAATCGTCAACCATTAATAGTTGGACACGCAAGTATCATTGATTAATATCAGAAACAATTTAACCATAACAATAAATAACCATATATAATAACATGTAGCTGCATTATCTAACCATTAAAACAATGAACAGAAAACCGTAAAGACAGAAACCACATTTTAAAGAAATCCTAAGTGGTCATGCTGGTATCAAAATATAATTTAACCTTCTAATTTTAAAACCATGAATATTAAAAGAGCTAAATACATTACCCTTAGTTCATTATATGCAGCATAGTACTGGGGATACCTTCCCCTTGCTCCCCCAAAAGCTTCTTGCCATGTGTCTATCAAAATAAGTATCCTTTCCCTCACATTCAAATCTGGCTGCAGGATGGTAACAGAAGAACATATATTGTAAGGAACAAGGATGTACGACAATAAGAAACATCCAGAGTGGATTTGAGGGGAGTGAGATCTAGACCTTCTTCTTCACTATTTTAACCATATCATGTAGGATATCACGCTCAACTATCTGCTGAAATATGTTCTCACCGCAATTTTTGCTGAGAGTCTCCAACGCCTAAATAAAAAATTTTCCCATAGAAGATAGAATAATAAGAGAGTGGCTTCCTGGTTATCATGAGACAGCATAACAATGTGAAACACACATATAATATCATTTTTGTTTGAACATCATAAAATGTATTGCAAGGACAAACAGGCATCATCATAAGACAGCAAGGATAGTTAACAGAATAGAAGCGAATTCAGTTGGAAGAGGATATGTACACATGCTCTTAGTGACCACAATGTTAGAAGTTTAGCACATATTAATTTAATTCAGAGCCTAAGATTTTACGTTCTGTGTTAAAGATAGTGTTATTACCATTTCACACAGTTCATTAAGGTAAATTGAAAAATAAACTAAAATAAAATTCTACAAAAAGAAAAGAAATACTGACAAAAAGTGCTAGAAGTTGTATCTTAGGACTTTTGCTGCCTAGTCGCTTCTTGAGTACTTTTAAGGCCTCCTTTGCTTGCCTACAATAACAATCCAATTCAGATGATTGCAGAATCAAAATTGACTTTCAATATAATTTATTAATAGAACCAAAAAAAGTAGTTCACTTTCATCAAAAAGAAATATCTAAAAATGCTTAAACATCACAACAACATGTTTTAGAGAACTCAAGTAAACACATTCAACTATCTTTCCGATGTTCCAATATGCTCTTTATGCATGGACTACGGTAGAATGGAGCTAAAGTCTTTCGAGCATGTCCACACATAATTTAATAATGTTTGAACTCTAAAAAATTTTTAAAAAATTTTTGTTAATTGCAATTATAAAAAGGAAATTTAACCAAAATGCGAATTCCCATGTCACAGTGCCAGCTGAGCCAACTCAATCCATAGAACTTAGAAGCAATGGAAGGAAGCATGTAGTTGAGCTCTGATTGCACAAACTTCAGCATCTCAAAGACCAAGTATAACCAATGCTTCTCTTTACACAACAATAACAAGGCTACATCGTCTACTTGTAATTCAAAAGCACCATGATCTCATATTGCATAACCAAAGGTCAAACATCAACATTTGAAAAAGAAAGTGAAATGATTTTGCATGGAAATTTTACCGAAGCATAGAAATCATACCCAGGATCCATGTTGATGATATCACAAAGCTCGATATTGATGGCCCAGTCTGGACCAATCAACATGTCACTAGTAGCCCTCTCGGCACAAGCTGCGGCATTTTGTGCCATTATTACAGTTGATCAATTGATCCCTTACTCTCAGGCTAGCTATCCCTTGTTATCCTGCAAACCAAACAATCAATAACATGGAAAATTGAAAATTTTCAATCATCAAACATGGGAATTCATGTGATGTTGTACAAATCAATGGTCGAATTCAATCAAACAGCGAAAATTATGATCAAGATGTTAACTTTTGACAAAACCCATCAAAAATCTAGATTGTAAATAAAGACCAAACTCACTGGTAATCTAAAAAGCAATTCAAGCATATCAAAATCCAAGAGCAAAACCCATTAACTAAAAAAACCCACCATTATAGACCATAGCAACAGGAGCCCAAAACGATTTTTTGAAAAAAAAAACACGGAAAGCTACAATCTGAACGAAAAATCAAAACCCAGAAAAAAATAAATAAAAAAAAACAAAACAGAGTGAAAGATGGAGAATAAAGAGCAATACCTAGTAAGCAAAAAGCAAGAACAAAGACGAAATGAAGACGATAGAATAAAAAGACAGCGAAACAGACAGATGGGGCAAAGGATCTGTGGATTAAAAACTTAGCTGTGGTGTGTCAAAAAGAAAAGATAGGGAAAATGGGAATCAAATATTGGTAGTTAAGAACTTTGATTAGTATTTATGGGTAAACAAAAGAGAAACAAAATACTAAATTGTGTATTAATTGTAATCAAGTTGCCTTTTTCCCCAAACAAAAAAAAAAAAACTGGTCAGCCTTTTATTTTCTGTTCGTATTTCAGAATCGACTTTGGTCCGGCTTGTCTTTTTCTTCTTTCCTTCCTTTTCTTGTTTCTCTAGAAGATATATTATGCATAACATTATAATTAATATTAGTATTTTTGTTTTCTATTTTTTAACATCAATTAATTAAGTTGATGATTTATTACAAATTAAATTTAGTTATTTGGTTTGGTTTAACTATTAATTAACTTCAGTTGCTTTCCCTTTATGCTACTCTTACAGCCTGTGAGAATATTTTAGAAATGCCTATTATTTACCATGAAGCCGTTCCTTCTCTTCCTTTCGGACATTTATTCGTATTTTCTTTACTAAGTTTTTTTTTTTTTTTAATTCATAGGATTCACCATTTTACATCTTTAATATTACAACTAAGACATTTTTGTTCTTGTTGTCGCTCTTTCATTCATAATATTTATTATTTTTTATAAAATTGTATAATATTTTAGAATCATTTTTTAGTTTTATTTTTTCTTAATTTTAATTTATCATTAATTATTCACATAATTTTTAAAAATCTAAATGATGATATTCATTTTCTATATGAAAACCCTTTTAAAAGTTGAAAATTTCATGTTTTAAGATAAAAAATATTTTAAAAAATTATTAAATTTTAAATAATATTTTAAATTTTTATATCAATCTTCGAAACAATACTTAAAATAAAATCAATGAAATACTTTTGAGATTTAAACTCAATTAATCGATTAAAAATAATAATTATTAATCATGATAAAATTTAAATATAATCTATTATTAATAAATTTATATTTATATTAAATTAAATTATAAATAAATATGTTAAATTTAAGTTAATCTAAATAACTTGAAATTTACACATATGATTAAATCATTTTAACTGGTTTACCAATATCATACATATTTAGTATTATTATTTTTATTTTTATTGTGGCTGAAGTTCCCGTTAAGAATTGTTTTCTAGATGTTTTGAGTATTTGGACAAATATGAGAAAATTTTAATGCATTTAAATTATGAAGTTATTTTCATATTTTTTACATATTTTATTTTACTTGGATGATTTAATTTTCATATTTTTTTATACATATTACTTCTATCTTCTATGAATCTCTTCATATTTATGTATAGTATCATCATATCTTTTTGACAATATGCGTCAATTCAAAAATTTATTTGAAAGTCATATTTCAATCTATACGTTTTTAGAAGTTGTCTAATAACCAACAAAAAATAAGTATTTTTTCTTATGTAGATCCTATTGGCATGAGTCATCAAATTGATATATATAGTAATTACAACTATAAAGATCTTTAATTTGCTTAAGTTTAGGCATATATCTTGCATAACCATATATACTTTTACTTTGTATATGTATAAATTGGATTACTTTGTATATGTATAAATTGGATGGGAAAGATTAATAAAGATTTGTTTTCTTATCATTTTTGACTCATTCAAAATGTTGAAAGCCATAGAAGATAATAAATTGAAAGTCATTGAAGGGCAAACCTCCATTGAATCTGTTAAATCCTAGGTTTTGATGTGTGTGCCACGTGTAAATCAATTTAAGTTATTTGTCATTTTTATGTATGAATTTGTGTTGGTACGAGCGTATCGATTTTGGTATAGGCATACCAAATGGCTTAGTTGAATGATACGGTCATACGGCTGACCATACCTAGTTAGTACTATTTGATAGAGCATGGTACGGGCGTACCATTGCTCGCATGAATTTGGTTTGTCAGTAAACCTATTTTGGCACAGGCGTATCATTGGGTGGTACGACCGTACGTGAGTTCATAAGAAAATTACTTGTCAGGAAACTTGTTTTAGTGTGGGCATACTAATGATGGTACGAGTGTACCATATTTCCTCTCATTTTTTCATTGAGATTTTTAAATCCGTACGGGCGTATAAAAACAGGTACGGCCATACATGACTTTAAAGAAAGGTTTTAAACCCTTTCTAACTTTTTGATATAGAATTTTCATATCTTTATCTCTAACGCCTAGTTTTGCAAAGCAATTATTCCATTGAGCATTGATTGTCAAGAGCAAGTAAGTTTACTTGTATTTTGTATTTCTATCATTTATAAACTCTTATTTATTGTATTCCCACTTGTGAAAGCTAGAGTTTGCTTTAGTGGGTTAATGTGTAATTAATGCTTGGGCATTAAATTGTAATTAAGAGTTTGTGAGGTTGATTTTGTAAATGTTTGAGTGTGAGCCTGGAAAACATTGCGGTTTTTAGATTCATTTGTGAAATCCCAATTGTATTTGATTGAGATTTAGTGGAACCCTAAGTCAAGACTTAGGAGAAGTGGACATAGGCAAGAGTTATTGCTGAACCATTATAAACCGACACGTGTTATCATTTCCGCAAGGAATTTTATTTGGTATCAGAGCTTTGGTGCTCATTGTTCAGAAGAAGTAAAATTCTTGAGTCAAAGATCTTATAGCAACAAGTGAGAGTCAATCATTTACAAGACCCCTATTCTTCGATGGAACGAATTATCCTTATTGGAAGCACCAGATGGAAGTCTTCTTGGACAGCGATAGAATTGAATTATTCGACTTGATGGTAAAAGAGTATGCTCCTTCAATGGTTATAATTGATGGTGTTATTTCTCTCAAAGATAGAGAAGATTGGATAATGGAGGAGTTAAGAGCAAACTTCCGGAATAAAAAGGCAATGAACATATTATAATGTGCTATAAATCATGAAGAATATGGTCGAGTATCACATTGTGTCATGGCAAAGCAAGTATAGACTGCTTTGGAGACTCATCATGAAGGAACCAATCAAGTTCGGAATAAGAAGATTCAATTATTGACATATCAATACGAGTTATTCATAATGAAGGTAAATAAGTAGATTTTTGAAATGTACAATCGACTCATGGTGATCACAAATGGCCTAATGAAGCTTGGCAAGATGTATCAAAAGGAGGACATCAATAACAAAATCTTACAGGTGCTGCCTAAGAAGGATTGGGAGGCTAGAGTGACATCCATTGAAGAAGCAAATGACTTGTATGTTCTATCAACCAATGTGCTTCTTGGTAAGCTTCTTACACACGAGATTACCCTTAAGTAAGAGGTAGAAGAAGACAAGCAGAGAGAAATTGCTCTTAAGGCTTCAAGAAAAAAAGATACCTCTTCCATAAGTGAAGGGGACATCGATGATGAAGTGGCCCTCCTCTCTAAATGTATCAAGAATTTTCTCATGAAGAAGAAGAAGCTTAAAAAGGATGGCAAGAAGTCATTCGAGTAAAGAAGGGAATTCAACCGAAGAGACAATCCATGAAGAAATCAAACTGTTTGCTATGAGTGCAACAAGCTGGGACATATAAGGAATGAATGCCCTCACCTTAATAAACCATCCAAGCCTTTCAAAAAGAATGCATTGAAGGCTATGTGAGATGATGACAGTGATGAAGGAGCAACCAACCTTTGCTTCATAGCATTCTTGGATAATGAAGGAAACGATGAGGTAACTACATCATCTTAATCTTATTATAGTAATGATGAGCTTGATGATGATGATGATTATGGTGCATTAGAAGTATTGTTAGAAAAGTATGAAAAATTAACTAAAAAGCATCAATTACTTAAAAGTAAACATGCATCTATTATAAAAGAAAAAGATGTTTACAAAATGAATTTGATTCTTATAAAATAAAACTTGAAAACCTTGGAAATGAAAATAAGCTTTTAAAGGGATGAAAATGTCAAACTTTCAAAAGAAAATGGTTTGTTAAAAGATGACTTGTCTAGGTTTGAACAAGGAGAGGTTAAGATAAATACTATTTTAAAACACCAAAAACTTAATGGTAATAAAGAGGGTATTGGATTTAATCAAAACTCCTCTTACACCTCTAAGGGTACGGTTTTTGTCAAAGCTTTTACATCACAACAAAAACCAAATGATTTCAAAAAGAAACATGTTCATCCTAAAACTCACAAAGCGCATATGCATGCTAATAAGGTGCATCATTTTTCATGTTCTTGTTCACACAATCATAGTCATTCATATGCATCTAGAAAGAAATATGTGCATAATCATTATAGGTTTAGAAATGTTGTATGTCATTATTACAATAAAAAGAGGCATGCAACCAATAGATGTTTTATTAGAAGAATGTATTGGAATGATGATGTGAATGTTTCTAACCCCCAAGGACCCAAATACATTTGGGTACCTAAAAAGAAGTAAATACATTTATTTTGACAGGTATGTTACACCCACGTTTAGGACCTTAGTAGTTTGCATATATGTGTATGATTTCTAGGGTGTACATATGCCTGTATACGTGTATGTGTACATGTATATCTGTAATGATGGATATGATGCGATATTGGTAATAGGAGTATGC
>CANYBF011225782.1:0-10801 GCA_948192965.1 Dalechampia spathulata | reverse complement strand
TTTAAGGCAGAGAGAAGCATAAAGCCAAGAACCATAAACACATAAGACCAAAATCCCATTATTACGGCCCAACCCCCTCTGCTACATGTTCCCTCTTACCACTATTACCTAAGATTATTTACGTAATAAGACATGTTATGGGTACATATATATTTATATTTATATATTCAATAATTACCTTAAACATTAATTAACTATATATATTCCATCCTAGGTATACGGGTATATATGTATAAATAATTATCATTACTAATTATTTAATATGATTGGTAAATAGTATATGTCTAGTTATACACATATATATATTGCTTAATACCCAAATACCCAAAATGATCACTTCACCTATTTGAATGTTAATCTTATTAATATAATTCAATTTAATAAAATATTTATGAGTATAAACCATTTTCCAACAAAACAAAGTATATTAATAAATTTATATATCACTTTATTCATTTATATACAAAAAAAATTTCTACTAAATTAAAATACTATTGATATCGTTATTTCATTATTTAGAATAAGTACATAATCTAATAATGAAAAAGCCAGTAATTCAATGAATACCATATTTATTAATACAAATTAAGAATCCTAACAATAACTCCATGTGAATAATTAAACATGTTACCCTGTATACTTAATACTAATTATTAGACAAATAATAACATGTACTTATTGCTAATAAATAAAATAATTTAACATAATTTGATAATTAACTACGATACCATTATATCTAACCAATTAATTCACCTACTACCTTAACTTAACTTAATGCTTCCGGTTATAATAAAATATCATATTATCTACCTCAATGATTTATTCACGATAACTCATCAACTTCCATATCAATGCATTCAACAACTCTAAACTAAAATCAAATAAATCATTATTCATTAAAAATCCACGAATGATGCAATGCAATTGTAAAATGTCCAAGCCATGTGTGTGTAGACGTGACAATTATTCTACATGTGGTAAGGTTTCTCATATCACAAGGTTATGTTTTTCGTGGTCCTAATGGATCTTTTGGCTCTTTAAATAAGGAAAACTTTTAAAGATGTTTAACTAATATAGGAATGTGGTCAGGAGTGTTAAATATATTCTTCATAAAAATATTCCTAGTAATAATCAAATGACTTCTTCATAAATACAAAAAGATTTGGTGATAGCTTATGTAAAAGAGATAAAATAAGTAATCATTGATAAAATTATAGATAATAATTTCTTTCTACTTGTTAATGAGTCTTGTAATAACTTAATGATAGAGAAAATGACTATAATTATGAGATTTAGGAATAAACAATGAGAGGTTATTAGAATATTTCTTTGTCTTAAGCACAATATTGATACTTCAACTTCTTCATTAAAGATATATTTGTATAGTTTATTTGTTATATATAGTTTATCTATTTCTTAACTTCAAGGGCAACAATATGATGAAACATCAAAAATGAGAGGATAATTTAATGGATTAAAGACACTAATTTTGAATGAAAACCCATGAACTTTTTATGTTCATTATTTTACTCATCAATTGTAATTGATGATTATTTCTGTTGCAATGAATGTTATGGTTGTTAGTGAATTCTTTGGTTATATAAGTATGATTGTGGATATTATGTATGCTTCTTATAAAATAAAAGATGCATTACTTCAAAAGCAATATAAGAAAATTATGAAGAAGCTAGAGAAAGGTGAAATTATTTTAAAAAGAGGTGAAAATCATGAAATTAATCTTGCAAAACCTAATGACATCCAATGGAGTTCACATTATGCAATTTTGATCCATTTATTTACAATATAGGAATCAATATTAAAGGTACCACAAAATGTGCATGATGACGGAAGTGTTTTATATTAAAAAGACATAAATCAAGTTTGTTACAAAGGATAAAGAGCTTTAAATTTATTTTTATGTTGCATTTGATGATAAAAGTGTTGGAGTTAGCTAATGAGTTATCATTTTCCTTACAACAAAACGATCAAACTATTATTAATACAATGAGTTTGATTATGGATGTAAAATATCTTTTTCAAGATTTGAGGAGAAATGGATCAAATGTATTTATGGAAGAGATAAAGAACTTTTATGATGTAATATTTATCTCAATGACAAATAAGAAGGATACCATACTGATTAAAGGTCGTTCAAGGTGTAAAAGATAGTTTATTTCTTATTATCATCATTATCATGTTGAGATCTTTATTAATATGATTGTTTTGATTATTATTAAGATGAACAACTGGTTTAATGAAATATCTATTGAGTGATTATAACATGCTTCTTTAACTTGCTGAGATTTATTCTAAGGATTTCTTTGTATTTGATTGTATAGTTTTGAAACTAACACATATATGTTTAAATGAGTATTATTAGCAATAAGCATTATTAAAATAAACTTACAAAATAAGATAGGTGATAAATGGTTGAATGACATAATAATGTGCTATATTGAGTGATAAATATTTGAAGGAATTAATGAAGAAAAAATTCTATAACATTTTCAAAATATGCAAAATCAAAGAATCTAACTTTCTTTTTAACTCATATTAGTAATGATATGTTTATTTTAAAAGAAAAATAATCAATATATTAATACTAAAGTTGTTAATAAAATTTAAATAAATATTATATATATTTATTTAAATTTTAATCTTTTAATAAATTCTTGACTTTGCCACTGACCACAGCATCACATAGATTTGATGCAACATTCAGGTCAATGACAAAAAAGGAAAATACAACTTCACAATGGTACACAAAGAAATAAATAATTTTAAAAAATAATAAAAAATATTAAAACATAAAAATTATCATGTGTTTAAAATTATTATGTAAGTAACAGTTTTTAAAAAAAATATTTATAAAAAATAACAATTTTAGGTGTTAAAATGATTCAATGAAAATTTAATGTAAGATTAAGAAATATTTAAGATTATTTTATTAAAAATTTATTATGAAAAATCATTATGTTTGAACAAAAAAACATTATTTTTTCAAATAACATTAAAATCATCCACTATATTTGTAAATATTTTAAGAAATATATTATTTTACTAATTATCTCAATAGTTTTTCACCAAAATAATTTACTTAAAGTAGTAGAGGACTTTCTTTGTTTATTTTTATTTTTTACTTTCAATTTTCGTGGAAAGAAAGAAGGGAAAAATGACTTTCTCATGGTATATCTTGCTGCAGGGGTTAACCATTCTGATGCTATTTGTTGCAGATAAGGAGCAAAGTGAATTTGCAGCATAACCTCATGGTAAGTTGCATAATCAACTTAGCTAAATCCTTGGTGTTGGATAGTGTTGATCGTACCACCAAGGCGATGAATAGAGCTGGTAGGCATTAATATATATATATAATCAATATTCTCCTGCTTTTGACGAGTGGATATTCTAGAAAATTATCAAAAAATTTTATTTAATGAATTATTTTCTTTCATAATTTCTATTTTTATTCTTTTTCTAATATTTCCATTTATTTCTCTTATTAAATAATTAAGTTTATTTCTTTTTAACCAATTTTTTATATTTTTTTTCTATTCTTTCCATTAAAGAATTTTATGATAAATTTTTTTAAAATTAAATGAGTTTTATATTTTTCTTTCATTGGCTTTTTAAAAATATTTTTAGAACTTATATTTTGAATTAAATTTGCCAAACAAGAATTATAAATTAAAGAATACAAATAAATTTGCCAATCAATTTAATATATAAAGTTTAATATTATTAATTTTTTATCACTACTTTTAATTAAATTATGAATTATATTTTAAAATTTTGATTAATAATATATAATTAAAGTATCAGACATCTATTTAAATATTTATTAACTATATATATATGTATCAGTTTAATATAAATTTTAATGAATGAATAATTTAAATATAATATTTTTTATTTTTACTTTTTTTATGAAATTTGAAAGGCAGCTTAAAAAGTAAATTTAAAAGAATAAAAATTGAACATAACGAAAACAAGGAAGGAAATATGAGGATTAATGGATTTTAGGGATTAATAAAATGGTTTTATTTGATGGTAGTATTTCCCTTTGTTGTAATCATTGTTTTATAAACTAACTTTATATATGTAAATAAATATAAAATATATGATATATTTTAATAGATACTTATTTATCATATTATATATATATATATATATAATAAACTTTTGAAATTAATTTTTCATGTTTTATTGATATTTTCATTTTGAGTTTGTTGTTTGCTTGTTTTAAAAACATACTATTTTTATTATTTAATTTTATATTTTTTAATTGATAATGAAAATAAGTTGATAGAAGATAAATGTTGAATTTGATGAAAAAGTTATTTTAGTCAAAATTTCCCTTTATTTTTAAAATATTTTTTCAATTTTCCCTTTAGTCATGTTTTATTTCAAATTTCCCATTTTTTTTTGGAAAGGTTGAAAATTTGTAACATTTTTTTAAAAATGTTCCTTTCAAAAGTGATAGATTACTAATTATTCAAAAATGATAATTTTCACAATTAACTAATCAATTATGCATTATAAACTGGATAGTTTTTTTTATGAATTATTTTAATTTCAAGAAATTTTTTTATGTATTAGATAAATTATAACCAATGCTATTTAATTTGGATAAGAAAATTCTTCCATATAAATATTTATATACTTTCATATTATGTGCTAATTTATTAAGGATTATTGATATAAAAATTCAAATCTTTACAAATTTTTACAATTTTTAACTATTAATTTTTGAAAGAATAAATGAATTTGTAATTTTCCTTCAAATAACAGTTAGTTCATGCAATTAATCAAAATTAAATTGATATATTTTTCTAAATATTTTTTTAATCACACATCAATATCATCTATTTTACAATTTTGATAAAAATATTGACATATTTTATAATTTTAACCAAATTTTTATATATTTTTTATTTTTTGAATCAGTATTACAAATATATATAACATTCTTTAATTATTAGTTTTAAATTTTGTTTCTTTTTAAAAATATAATTTCTAGTAACAATATCAAAAATAATGAATAATTATTTCAAAATTGTAGTCATTTATGTTTTGTTGTGTTCAATAACAACATCTATTTATATTCTTTAATCAAATGTTAATATTATATTCAAATATAATTAATTTATATTATTAAAAAACTAAATTCTAGTTTTTTCCATATAATGTTGTTAATACATTCGAATAAAAATACTTCACTATAACTAATGGTTAAATTTAAAATTTTATTAGAAATTTATGTAAATTTAATTAACATTTATATTATTATTGAAAGCAAATTTTTTAACAAAGTAAAGTTTAGAATAGTGAGAATTATGATTAAAAATATGTATATGAATTATTGAATTAATGTAAATTTTGGATATTTTTAAAATTTTAAATTTGTAAAATTGTAAAATATATATAATGTTTAAATTTTTTAGTATTGATATTTGTTTACTAATTGAACTTCACTTTGTATTAATTATATTATAAGGAAACTGATATTTTCTTAAAAACTAATATGACACTGTAATAATTATGTACAATAAAAGATCCAGTGCATGTTTAAAATATTAAATTATATATGCTATATATATAAGGACTTGAAGTTAAAATAGTAGCTTTGTCAAATTTTAAAATCAATAATTATGTACAACAAAAGATCCAATGTATATATATAGACCTAAGGTTTAAGTAGTAGCTTGTTATGTAGCTAATTTAAGGATATTTATTCATAGTTATTATCCCATTTTGTATTATACATCAAACATTTTAGCTATTCCAAATTTTTGATGAAATATTTTGATTGATAGTTAGAGCACAAATGCTTAGACAAGGACATGAAGTTGACTATCATCATATGAAGGGATATCAACTTATTATGTTCTTTTTTATATTTTTCTATTTAGATAAAAAGGAAAAATTTTGAGGAAAATAATTGAGATATTTTTAATTAAAAATAATTTTATTTATGATTAGAAACTAATTTTAATAATAAATTGAGGTATTTTTTTTAAAAAATAATTCAATCAAAGAAGAAATAATAAAGTATAAAAGTTCAAAAATAGGTTTATTAAATAAAATAATTTATTTTGTATCAAAAAATTAATAAAAAATAAGTTGGATTGTCATTTAAATTGGTGGATTAGTGTGAAAGTATGACATGAACTTTAATTGTCAATCAAAGTGAGTTTTTTTGACTTTTATCATAAATTTATAATTTTAGTTTATCTATCCACAAATGTGTAAAATTTATTTTCATTTCACCATAAATAGATAAATTACTTTTATGTATCTTTAAATGGTTGATCGTAAAAGTTTATCCATTAGTATGCAAACAACTGAATTGACATTCTAGTTTTTATTTTATAAATTATTATCATCAAATTCATCGATGATATTGCCTAACAAGAAGATACATATGCATATCATTACATGCATCAAAATGGTATACATTCTCCAATCAACAACAACAACTCGAAATTTTTGTTTTTAAACAAAAAACTAACATTAGTAGTTAATGTCATGTTATTTCTAAATAAATGAAGTTCAATTTGACTTTAAACTAACCAAAAAAAAAAAAGGTTCAATTTACTCATTTTGGATAAAATTCTTAGTTTAACTTACTTATTCAGTTAAATTTAACCCAAGGGACTAAGGAATTTAAAAAATAATTATTTTAATATATTGTATTAAAAACTTGAAAAAATTTTCAAAATAAATAAATAAATAATTTTCAAAATAAATACATATAGGCCTAAATTTATTTTAGCTTAACTCAAATCCATACGACTCAAATAAATATAACTAGCTTAATGAAAATTTTAGAAGCTTGGGTGGAGATAGTTGATCATGAAAATATTAGCTTTCATTCTTTTTTATTCAAGGTATTTTATTTATTTCTTGAGGTTTGGTAGTTTGATTTGAAGTCATAAGGTGTACTAGTTTAAGAAAACATTATTTCATTGTATACACAAAACAAAATAGATTAAATGTGTGTTAAAAATATTAAATTATATATAGAACTAAAGTTTAAGTTGTGATTTATTATGATGACCAATACAAAAATATTTATTCTTAGTTGTTATCCTATTTTCATTATATATGTGTAAGCTACTAAACATTATACTTGATGCATCCCTTTCTCTAATCATATATCCATATATCCATATATCCATACCCTTACATGCACCAAAGTTATATATATATATGTATGTGTGTGTGTCTACGTACATATACATGCATGTATGTACATGTATATATATGATAATCACAACATCTTCTCTAATCAATCATGTTATTCTTAAAGGAATAAAGTTTAATTTACCTTTTAAGTTACAAAAAAGTTCAATCTACCTCTTTTAATGTTTTTATCCCAAATTAATCATAATATTTTGTTAAATTAAACCCAAAAAAGACTAAAAAAAATTAACAAATAATTATTTGAACCCTTAAAATTAATATTTTGTATTAAAAAATTAAAAAATTTTCAAAATAAGTACATTAAAAATTTTTAAAATAAATACATTCATAATTTAATATTTTTAATAAATTATACAATTTTTTCTTTCATATAATTTAATATTTTTACTTATAATTTTCAAATTTGACTTAGCACATTATTGAGGTGTATTTTTAAATATTTGATTATTTATAAAAATATATTCAATTTTTATATAATTAATCAAATGTTTTATATGTTTTTAAATGTATCTAAATTATATAAACATTTTGATAATTGATAAAAGAAATCTCTTCCTAATAAATTGCAATTATCATATATTGGTTAACCAAGTAAGATGTTTCTCATTTTGATTATTACACGTTTTATGGGAGACCTTTAGCACTTTTTTATTTATCAATTTCTTATTATTTTCTTCATATGTGTGTACGTGTCCCATTTGAGTAAAAAATATATATATATATATATATATATATATTAGACCCAGGATTTTGATGTGTGTGTTTTATGTGTGAATCAATTTAAGTTATTTGCAATTTAAAATCATTTTTCTATGTTTGGTACGGATGTATCAATTCGTTTTGTTGTGTGGCACAGGCATATGGCTGACCGTACCAAGTTAGCTTTGTTTCCTTGAGTTTGGTATGGGCGTACCAAGGTTTGGTATGGGCCTACCATTGCTCTCAGGAATTTGGTTTGTCAGTAAACCAGTTGTGGTATGGGTGTACCAATTATGGTATGGGCATACCATTGCTCACAGGAAACTTTGTTTGTCAGGAATGTTGGTTTGGTACGGGCACACCGTTGCTTGATATGGGCGTACCAAACTTACCACTTTTTGTTAAACTAATGTTTTTAAATCGGTACGGGCATACCATGTCTGGCACGATCCTATGCGACTTTCTAGAAAGGTTTTAAACCTTTTCTAATGGTTTTATTTTAAAAGACACATTACATTTTTCATATCTAACGGCTAGTTTTACAGAGCAAAGTTCCCTTTGAGCTTCAATCTTAATTTGTAAGTAAGTTTACTTGTTGTATTGTGATTCTATCATTGTAAACTCTCCTGTATTATATTTCTACAACCTAAGAGTTAGGTTTTGTAATTATGGGTTGATGTGAGATTAATGCTTGGGGCATTAAGTTGTAATTGAGAGTTTAATTATTGTAAGTTTGTTATTATTGTAAAGGTTTGAGTGTGAGCCTGAAAACATTGGGGTTAGGATTTGTTTAAGGAATCCTTTATTGTAATTGATTATGATTAGTGGAACCCTAAGTTGAGGACTTAGGAGAAGTGGACGTAGGCTAAGAGTTAGTGTCGAACCACTATAAGCCGCGTGTTGCCATTTCCGCTAGGATTTCATTCGGTATCAGAGAGTGGTGCTCAATTATGATTAGAAGTAAAATTCTAGAGTAAAAGATCCCATGGCAACTCAAAGCATCGAAAGCCAATCATATACAAGACCCCTCTTCTTTGATGGCATGGACTATCCTTATTAGAAGCACAAGATAGAAATTTTCTTGGAAAGTGATGGTGTTGATTTATTTGATCTAATTAAGAGTGAGTTTTCTCCTCCAACAACTGCAGTGGATGGTATTACAACTATCAAGCCTAAGGCAACTTGGACAAGAGAAGAATTCAAAGCAAATGCGAGGAATAAGAAGGCGATGAATATGCTATATTGTGCTATTAGCCATGAGGAATACAGATGAGTTTCATATTGTGTCACGATAAAGCAAATATGGGATGCCTTGGAGACTTATCATGAAGGCATAAATCAAGTCAAAACCAAGAAGATTCAGCTTTTTACTCATCAATATGAGTTGTTTACAATGAAGGTAAATGAGTCAATTTCAGAAATGTACAACCATAGATTGATGAAGTTGGGCAAGATGTACCAAAAAGAAGATATCAATAATAAGATCTTGTGGGTGCTACCTAAGAAGGATTGGGAGGCTAAAGTGACCTCTATTGAAAAAGTAAATGATTTATTGATTTTGTCAACTGATATGCTTTTAGGGAAACTCTTTACACATGAGATTACTCTAAGACAAGGAGTTGAGGAAGGCAAGAGGAGAGGAATAACACTCACAGCTTCAAAAGAAGAAGATGTATCCTCAATAAACGAAGGAGAGATTAATGATTAAGTCAATCTTCTTTCCAAATGTGTGAAGACTCTTCTTAAGAAGAAGAAGAAGAAATTTGAAAAGGATGGTAAGAAGCCATTTGAGGCAAGATAAGACTTGAATCAAAGAAATAACTTTTAAAGGAATCAAGTTGTTTGTTATAAATGGAACAAGCCATAACACATGAGGAATGAATGTCCTCACCTCAACAAATCATTAAAGCCATTCAAGAAGAAAGCATTAAAGGCAACATCGGATGATGATAGTGAGACAAATGAGGAGGTGTCCGGTGATGAAGGAGCAACAAATCTTTGCTTCATGGCATTCTTGGACAATGAGCAAGATAAGGTAACCACATCATCTCAATCTTATTATAGTAATGATGAATTTGATGATGATGATGAATGTGGTGCATTAGAAGCATTGTTAGAAAAGTATGAAAAATTGGCTAGGAAGCATCAATTACGTAGAAGTAAACATGCATCCATTTTAAAAGAGAAAACTATTTTACAAAATGAATTTGATTCTTGTAAAACAAAACTTGAAAGCCTTGAAAAGGAAAATAAGTTTTTAAAGGGTGAAAATGCTAAGGTTTTGAAAGAAAAGGATTTGTTAAAAGATAATCTTTCTAGGTTTGAACAAGGAGGTGTTAAAATTGATTCTATTTTAAAATACCAAAAACTTAGTGGTAATAAAGAGGGTATTGGATTTAATCAAAACTCATCCTACACCTCTAAAGGTACGATTTTTGTTAAAGCGTCTACCTTAACACAAAAACCAAAGGATTTCAAAAAGAAACATGTTCATCCTAAGACTCATAAAGTGCATACACATAAGGTGCATCATTATTCATGATCTTTTAATCATAGTCATCCTCATGCATCCAAAAGAAAGTATGTGCATAATCATTCTAGGTTTAGGAATGTCCTATATCATTATTGCAATAAAAAGGGGCATACAACCAATAAATGTTTCATTAGGAAGATGCATTGGAATGATGATATAAATGCTTCTAACCCTTAAGGACCTAAATACATTTGAGTACCTAAAAAGAAGTGAATGCACTTGTATTTAATAGGTATGCTTGAGATCCAAGGTTAGTGAAAATAAATGGTACCTTGATAGTGGATGCTCAAGACATATAATCGGGAATGCAAGCCGTTTCTCCAACCTCAAAAAATAGGATGGCGGTAATGTCACTTTTGGAGATAA
>CANYBF011225779.1:0-22995 GCA_948192965.1 Dalechampia spathulata | reverse complement strand
ATAAACTTATGGAAAGATTTTCTGTAACTTGTGAATTAAGTTATTAACAGTGTGTCGCTGACTAATCATCAATTTTAATCCAATTAATCAGTTTTAGTTGGGCAGATTAGTATCTTTAAGAAAGATGCTCTTCATGTATATATATATATATATATTATATAATATTAAAATATTTATATCGAACGGATCAAATACCTTCTTCTTTTCAAAAAGGTGAATCCCTCATCCCAAAGATCCCCACACCCCGACCCGACAGGATTGTGAAGGAGGTAAATCACGGTACCCAGCGGCCTCCTAGATGGGGATCCATATCTTGATGTCCACAAGGAACCCACCCAAATGGTGTAACTCCCACACTGCGACTGCCAAGACTCGAATCATGGATCTCTTCTTTCCAACACCCACGTGAGTATCAACTGGGCTATACACGTGGGTGTGAATAATGACATATCCCCAACAACCATTAATATGGAGACTGTCTGATCGCTTTTAGTAGCCCCCCCACCTGGTCCTTCTTCAACGCCCACCTCTGCTCTCACCGGATGGTAGTTTTGAATGCAACGTCCATCATCATACCTAATTGGTAAATTTCAAATTTAATATTACCTTTATTTAATCATATCAGTATCAATGTATTAACAAATCATATTATTTTCATATTTATCTATTATTAAATTAATCAAGGTGTTAATTTACTACATAATTAATTATCATATTTTATCAATTTTTGATTCATTTATATACTTTTATTATTATTATTATTTATACGTTCATGATATATTATCATTCACGTAGATGTAAATTCGTGCATGTTCTTAACTTGAAGTTTAATAATAAGTTTTTGTAAGTAGAATGTATTAGAAATATATCAAATTATTCTAAAATTTTATATAATATTTTAAAATTTTTGATTATAATATCTAAAATGTCTTGAAATCACGGATATCAGAATATCATGAAAATAAATATAATAAAATATAATGAGATAAATAGGGCTTGTTCTTTTCCAAAAATTCAATCTCAAAATATTTATTTATGGTTTCCAAGTGATGTGTGAAACATCGTGGGATCTGGTCTTTTCCAGATTTCAGACAAGGAATAGTGTCCAAAAATGCTGACAAGCTGGTTTGACCGACTGCTTGGCCTGCAGATTGGCCTTCAACTAATTCATTCAACTCCCTTTCTCCCTAGCTTTATCTTTTTCTTTCTCTGAATCCACCATTTGGAATCAGTTTTGTTATCAACTTTTGGCTGATTGATTCCTTTACCACATCAAATCTTACCCATTATCTATTAATCTGAAAATAAATCATATTGTTGATTAAATGATAAGACATGCAAAATCGATTCTTCTCATCTCTTTAAAGATATATTTTTTCAGCTTTATCATAATATCTAAATTATATCATTCTATTATTAATTTAATTAAATAATATATTAATATCGGATTGATTGCAAGGAGAGATGTTTGGTAAAACAAAAGGACAAAACTATAAAAAGCAAAAGACAAGATTGGTTTGGAAATGTTTCTACAGAGTAATCTTGGTCGATGTCTGAACGTAGAACTTGAATTGTTCCATAAATGTTCCTAGTTATTGGGTATTGGTTATTGGTGTTTAATTACATATAATAATGATTTACAATGGATGCATTGGGTAAAACTTGATAAACCATCAAAATTTCTACAGAAAAATGAGACATGAGAAGGTATACTTTCTTATATTTTTCTCGGAACTGATTAATAAACAATACGACATGCGAATAAAACTCGTTCGAGGTTTGCATCGGGTTAAAATTCTGCAAGATAATATTGCTACTCTTACAAGTATAACTAAGGGGGTTAATGGTGTAGATCATCTGTGAGGAAAAACCAATATGCTATTGCTCGTTTATAGGTCGTTCGTTACTTGTAACCTACGGAAGGTTGATGAAATTTCTTCTGCTAAAACTTGCTCGCTAACTGCCTTCCTTATTGACACGGGTCTGAAGGACTGAAGACCGGTTGCTTTGTTCGAGGTTGGCAACTGCATCCGGTCCGTATAATCGTGTCAATTCGTCCTGTTATGCCGGTGACATCAAATTCATTATTGATTCATGCATGGAAAACATAGTTTGATAGGGAACGTGAAGAAGAAAAATGGAAGCTCTAAGTGGAGATAAAAAATTAACTTTTGGAAAACCTTGATCGAGTCGTTTTCGGATTTGAGTTTATTGCATTCTTCGGAAAGCCTCTCCAGTTCATCTCTAAGATTGCGATTGTCCGATGTCAGAGTCTCGACTCTGGCTTGTAGCTCTTCACACTCCGCCTGGTAAGATTGATATCCAAAGCAATGGAGTTAAACAATTTAAAAGGCGAAATCATTTTCTCATATAAGTTGAACTGCAACAGTACCTGCTTGCGTAATCTTGATCGTCTAGCCGACTCCCTGTTAGATTGCTTCCTCTTCTGTCTTTTCAATTCGCGCTCATCCTAAAGCAAGACATAAATTCGGTGATGCAGGATCATGGATTCTTTCTTCTGGTTGATAATTAACAATAATACTATTTCTAACAGGAAAAGGAAACATGTTCAGAACCAGTAAGGGTGTGTTTGAGGTTGCTATTTAAGATCAAAAAAGCACCCTTTGACTTAATCTAAGAACTGCAAGTTCCGTACTTGAATCCACTGCTCAGGCATGACTACGGGGGCAATGGCAGACGTGCTGGTAGATGCAATTGGCCCAATTTTTGCGGCTCCAGGAGCAGCAGCAGAAGAAGATGCACTCCACAAGTCCATACCGATATTTAGATTAGTTGCAGGCATAGATACAACAGGATTTCCAGGCACTGGAGCTCCACCATTGCCATTCTGTGCATTGGCTGAATGAAAAGTTTGTGATAGTTACAGACACATAACAGAAGATAAAACAGAAACCATTTAGGGTAAAGATGGAAAACCAACCATCTGCAAGCATCTTATCAAAACTTCCCTTCTTATTTGCAGCAAAATCCTGTACAAATAAACCCAGATATGCATCGGTACACAGTGACATAAAAGCAATCTTGTTGGCGAGTCACGACAATAGATTGACGAATACCTTATGGTTAGCATTCTCGTCACTTGCATCCGATGAGCCATCGCTACCACTTTCACCACTGCAAGTATTTCATTATCGGACAAAAGCAAAAGTACGAAACTTGATCAAGTACATAAAACAAAACGCTTGTTAGACGAGAAGCATGTCTATGCATTTCAATGGAAGAAGTATGAAAATAACGTTTGGCTAGAACAACCTTTGGGAGGCACCTTCATTTCCAGAACCAGAAGCTCCCTTTGCAATCTCCCCTGCCTTGCCTGCAGCAGTTCCCTTAGACTTTTTAGCTGAAGCCTTATCAGTTCCATCAGGGCCCTTACTTTCATACTCTGCACTTGCCTGTGCCGCATTAGTTGTCTGCATAAGAAACAAAGCAACCGGAGTAAATGGCCAAATAAACACCATTAGAATTGAATGGTAAGAATGTGATGGTTACACACGCCAGCTTTACGGGCAACAACTTCGGACACAATTAGCAAACACAACACAATTTAGTATAATAGTGTTCATGGTCAAATCGTGTCAACCCATTAATGACATGAAAAGAAAATCTGTTGTATTCATACTGATGCACCGACCCACAAGACCCATTTTTTAATATGATTAATTATTAAACCATATTTATGTTGATCCTGAAATCATTATATATAAATGTCAACAAAAGCAAACTTCATGAGTAGTAAAAATTCAATATTACCGTGGCCATATTAGGATGAGCATAAACTCCCCCGGCAGGATATAAAGCTGGGTATGGAACTGGAGTCCCGTATGGAGGGATTAATGGATGCTGGAAAAATGTTGACAGATAAAGCGATTAAATTTGGCTCCTCGTTAAGAAGTTCAGAGACATTACTGCCAAATTTAACGCAACAGGTTTTTGCAGAACATTGATATTTACCTGGCTTCCCCAGAGATAAGGATGGGGAGTTGGAGGCGGAACGGTTGATGCAAAAAATGGAGGCGCGCCTCCCGCACCATAATAAGCCTAAGCAAGCAACTGAACTGTGAGAATTTATAATTTCTTCATTAGTGTAACTTCAAAAGGTTTTATGAACACAAACCTGCATAGAATTTGACCAACCAGGATAGGAGGGTGCTGCTGCTGCGATTTCCTGCAACCATCAATGGAGATTAGTGAGTTGTGCGAGGAACAATGTCTGCACGAGATATGATCGAGTGCATCCGAGCATGACACACAGAAGCAGAGAAAGAGAGAGACAGAACCTGAGTTGAAGTTGCTGGTTTGGAAGGCTTGGCAGGTGTGCTCTCTTCACCTGTTCCCATTATTCAGTAAGTACCCTTCAGTTCAACACGTTACTGACAGTTCATTTATATCCTGAGGCAACATCTTCGAAATGCCTGAAGACATCATATGACATAACACATGTCAGGACCTAAACAGTTGCATAGCGAAAATTGCTTGATGCGGTGACAACGTCAAGAACATAAAAGCAAGTCTCTAAGCAATGTTCCTTTAGCAGGAATTGTAGATTATGTATCAAACAAAACATACAAGAAAACATTATTTTTCCCTGATTTTCCAGGTTCTGAAGATGTCGGAGGAATTACTTTTAACTTTTTCCAATATTTGATAACAAACAACACTTCATAAAGAGTAAACAATATCCTCGTACTACATTCACCTATGACCTGCCTGTCGGAGGCCTGAAATGTCCATGTATTGTATTTTGGACACTCCAAACCTTTACTCATGGCTGTTCATCATGGTAAGTCAGCATCATTCCTTGCTCTGAGAAAAGCCAGTATACAAAAGCCATCATTGTAAACAAATACCAGCAGCCAACTCTCTAAGCTGGAAGGAAATTATGGTTAAATCCCAAACTTTACCATTCAAATACATAAATTCAACATCTAGAACTAAATTTCTAACACTAAAACACAACTTAATTAAGCTTGGACAAGTCTGACAATAAGCTAAAGGACCAAATTAAACAGTTTCCACTTCACAACAACAACCTGAAAACTCAAAACAAAAGCAACCCCAATTCATGAAAAAGAAACAAAATATGAAAACCAAAAAACAAAAACAAAAACAAAGACATCAGATCCATAAAGCACAGAAAAAATTCACAATTTAAACAAAGACAAGAACCTAGTAAAAGATGAAACATGCAAAGATAAGAGTACCCGCCATGTCTCATGCCGTGGAAAAGGAAAGAGTGATGTGGAAGTCCAAGTTGGAAACTTCAACAAAAACCCACAACCCAAAAACAAAGAAATAAGCATAAGAGAGAACCTTCTCCTCTACTGCTTATCTATATATATATATATCTATATATGTAGAATATCTATAGAGAGGATATCTGTATTTGTCTGTTTTTCCTTTTTCAATATTTAAATTATTGTTGGCTTAAAGATGAAGGGAAGAGAGGAAGATGATGTGGTGGTGGGGGGGGCGGCGGACGATGAGAGGTGGCGGCGGAGGAGGAGTAAGCGGTGGAGACTTGGAGAGAGAGAGAGAGAGAAAGAGGTGAGGTGACACGTGCAAGAATGAAGACATCCAGCTGTCCACGTTTTACTGGGTTTTTAAGATTTTAATATTAAATAAATAAATGGAATTTTATATGGGAAAGCTTGCGGATGAGTCGGTGTCTGAGTCATCATTGACAGCCACATCCTCTTTTTTGGATAATATTTTTTAATCAATGACGTGTCTCTCTCATTACAAATCTTCTTTTTTTTTTTAAAAAAAAAAAGAGAGTTATTACAATCTTAAACTGATACTAATCATTTTTTAAAAAAATATTAAAATTTTAATTTGATATTCTCCTTTTTTAACCATAATTTTATAAATTTTTAGTTTGATTATTAAATAATATTTTTAGTTTTATATTATTTAAAAATTCCAAGTATAATGCCAAAGTAAAAATATATATAATTAAAATAAATTAAATTAAAATTAAAGTACGATATAGTTCTAATCTTAATTTTATTATCAAAGATTAAGCTATATAAATTAATATTTAAATTAAAAAATGAAACTAAATTAATAAATTTGATTCAAGTTGATTCTAAGTTTTAAGAATATTTGATTTGATTTAATTTAAAATAATTATAATTTTTAATTTAGAAATCAAGTAAATAAAATTTAATATGATTTATAAATTTAAAATTGATAAAAATTTAATTCAATTAGATTTCATTTTAAATTGATTTGAAAATTTTTATAACTATTTTATATTTAAAAATTTTAATATTTTACATGTTTTATATTTAAAAAATTAAGATTAATTATAGATATATTTTATAGCCCATAATTAATTATAAATATATATAGTAATTTATTTTCCATAATTGACTACAGAATAATTTATAATTAAATAAATTATATCTACAGATGAATGGGGGATATTCCCCTTTAAACATTTCAAATCTGTACTTCTGTCGTTTTGATCTTCGGCACGCCAATGTCTTCTGTCGTTTCTTATAAAGGCAAAACCATTAGAAGTTGGATGGAAGCTTCCATACAGTTAACTGACAATTAACACCAAAATGAACTGCAAAGAAATCATCTTTTTTTTTTTTTTTTTTTTTTTGCCTTTGATTTTGATTTCAAATTTTTTTTTTTAAAAAAAAAGGCTGAGGTTCTATCACCATGTCCTGACTTCTGTGTGGACAGCCTATCTTCTGCCAAAGCTATGTAATGAAAACTAAACAGAGAACAATGGATAATGTACATGTAATTCAGACCCTATTCTGAGCTCTTTTTAACAACCAGGACATGACCGAAATGCAACAACGTTATTCTGACAAGCAGCTGTCGAAACACACGAGGAAACTTGGCGACGAGCTCTTTCGCTTCTTCAATGGTTCGTCAAGTTTCTCCGTCTCAGGGCTGCTGACCTTGAAGTCATCTCCTATGTTGCTTTTATCGATTTCCATAACGCCAGGAGGTATCATCTCTGCAGGCCACAGACTGTGGAGGAAGTTTGTAAGATATTTCTTAATTTCTGTGAATTCTGGCCGAAGAGCTGGATCATCTGACCAGCAGGATTGCAGAAGAGTTGCCATCTCCTCTGAAATATTTTCCAAGCTAGGCCTTTCATTCTGAAAGCAAGAGAAGAATAGGTAAAATGTCTCGCACGGGCCATATGGTTCACGAAAAAGAAAGACAGAAATTACATGGAGAAAGTTAGAGAACATACATTGGCAGCAGCAGCATATGCCACAATAACGTTATCCCTTCCTTTGAATGGAGGTTTGTTTGTTAGCAATTCCCACAGAACTATTGAGAAGCTATACACATCTACCTTGTGATCGTAATGTTTCTTCATTCCGACTCGAAGTGCTTCTTTGCTGAATAGCTAATTTTGAAAGGACGATGGAATTATACACTAACAAGATACATGGCACGCAAAAAGCTCGAAACCAAGAAAAGGATATTACCTCTGGAGCCATCCACCGGTAAGTTCCAGCTTCACAAGTCATTTCATTCATTATCTCCTCTCTTGCAAGACCAAAATCAGCTACTTTAATTCGCTTTCTGTCATCTGTGAGAAGTAGATTGCCTGCAAGAAAAAGCAAACGATGATTTTCTATAATTATTACAATCGATCGTTCAAAGATTCATTGACGATTGTACGAAGTCAACACAATGGAATTAACCTTGCATTATCATTGAATACAATCAAAATGGACATTCAGACCCAAATTGACTTTTCTACGGCCAACCAACAGCTAACAAGAACTACTAAGGTGGAAAGAAAAGGGTTTACTTGGCTTTAAGTCTCGATGAATGATGCCGTTTTCATGCAAGTACTCCATAGCTCGACAAATATCAAGCGCGAAACTAATAGCAAGTTTAAGATCCAAACGCTTTGGCCTGATGCTCCATAAATACTTTTGTACTGTATCACCTTTCAGAAGTTCGGTTATTAAGAACATAGCTGGATCCACCGATGCTCCGATTAACTATTTTTCCAAAACAAATCGTAGTAAGCAGCAGGCAGATTGAGATCAAAATACAGATAGCATGTTGCGAGGATTAAGATAATTAGGTGAAGTGCAAGTGATTCAGAATGCATGAAGCATTAAAAAGCTGAAACATTGATAACACTAAATAACTTGCTCGATTTACGATGTAAAAAGTATGAATTACTAAAGTTTTCTTCATGCAATTAAAGATAATGATTGAATATTCATCGGCGAATATGGAACGATGCAACAAAACTGAGAAAGAAAATATGAAAGAGTGACATTCCATTATAAATGATCGCCAATCTTCTGGAAAAACAGACACTGGTGAAGAGACAGACTGTTAAACAAGAAAATGCATCTATATAAAATCTAAGCGGCAATCTGCCATGGAAGCTTAAAATAGAAATCATATGCTAAGCGTGGCCTAGTTTTGCTTATTAACCAAAAACCACTTGGAACTCGGAAGAGCATGAAAGAGTGATTGATATAAAAAAAAAAAGGGAAAAGAAGCTCGATATTTAAGCAAATGATACGATGAGATACCTTCACAACATTTTCATGCTTCATCCTAGATTGCAGTATAACCTCCCTCTGAAACTTTGCTTTATGCTCAAGAATCACAGCTGATGTTCTCATTGGCTGTATAATCTTCACAGCAACGGGTTCGGATTCAAACCTGTACGGCATTGTTACCATTGTAAGTTTAGAGTATATGCGTGATTTCTTCAACAAAGGCGTATATTTCTTGAACAAGAGAGCTCAATGTTTCAATGAGATCAACAATAGATACATGCAAGAGAACATATATTTTGAGTTTCTATTGCTGAAAAATAACAATAAATCTCAGCTACAAATTTGAAGATGTATCGTCTTCTTATGCCATGTCTTTTATTGCTGTAATGCATGTTAGACTCAATTCGACCGTTCTGTGCATAGCTAATGTATTAACTCTGAACGCCATTATATCTACCAAAGTAACAGATCCCCTTCAGATACTTCACTCCCGAGCAGCTAATCATGTGTCATTAGCCGGGCTTGTTCTTAGCATTTATCTCGTTTTCTGCTGCACATTTGAGAGAAAAGTTTTTTTGTTCCTGCTTCTTAAATCACTAGAGTAGCATATCATATCTTATTGCATATATTATAGACAATTTACATGTTCAAGATTTTCATCATTAACTTGTTAAAACCATTGTTAATAGTGTCTCTCCTTCACCTTTCAATACATGTCAACATGCTAACCTACCCCGCAATAACACGTAAATAACCTCAAAACTACCATTATTCCGCATATATGTTCCAAAAAATGCCCCTGCAGAAGATCTAAACCCCAGCAAAACACCAAAAATATCGACGGGCCATATCTGTAATCTTTTCACATGCCTTACGCTTCAATATCATCAATTTGGCTCCTTGTATTTGAAGTTGGTACATACCATATATAAATATCTAATTTCCATATTCAACAAGAACACTAATACTTGCTCTAATTAGCTACATTTTTTCCATTTATCAATTAACACGCAAGTTGATCGAAGTTTCGAGAAATGTTCATTTCCATCTCGAGGAACACTCACGATATGCATAGCAATTGGATATTGTGGCTCATTATATACTCGTCTTAAATTACTAACTCTGATATTAGCAAGTTCCATATTCTGAAAGCATGTGCTAAATATGGAAGTAATCGTTTCGCCAACTCGAACTAGAGTCACATATCATGAAAGCTGCATTGGCAGTTTAGATAAGGACAGCCGAATAATTTCTAGCAAGAGAAACGCTAGATCAAGCCAGAAAACTCCAAAATATCCTATACTAGTGATGAAGAACAAATCGCAATGTTGAATTGTCTGCATGAGTGTTCGGACACAACAAATGGAGTCCAAGTCAATCATTATGATAGGCTCAGCAAATTCAGATGATCCATTTTCATATATTTGGTAATGCACTGGACAAATCAAAATCATGTAGGGAATAAAAATCACAGTATTCATATCAAACAAGTTGCATAACAGTGAATTACATGACTTAATTACATAGCAGATCCATAGGTAATGAACTTTCTTGAAGGAAATCAGTCTTTTCAACAATCTAAGCAAGCAATAGCAAGCCTGATTCCTGTTGTCCACAAAGTTGGTGTCAACTTAAGAGTTTTTAAAACACGCTAACAGGACATAAACCTAGTTTCTACACTTCTCTTGTTAAGTGAAAAAATGGGAAAAGGGCAGAATACAAAAGCAGAAAATGCCAATTTTACCTTTGAAAAAACAAGAAAAATGGGACCTTTAATGTTGTCCGAAACATGGAAGTTTGACTGAAATCAAAATGCAGCCATCCTAGTACAATCTTAAAGAAATCATCTTGTTATGTAACAATCAACCGAGAATTACAGCAAACTAAACAAGTCTTGAAATTGCATTTAGCTAATTACACGAAGAACAAGAAGAAAAGAATCTTCACCCACTTAAATTTACAGCAATTCAAAACAAGAAAAACCAAGAATTAGCCAAGAACAAAACAAGAACCCAATTCAAAACAAAACAAAAAAAAAAAACTAAAGCACCCACGAAAGAGAAAACGTAAAAACATGCAAATAAGGTGATTAACCTAAACAATGAAAGCAAAAAAAAAAGGGTTAAGCTTTTGAAGCCCAAAGAAGGAAAATGAACATACTCTCCTTCATAGACGAGAGAATATGGACCTTCAGCGATTAATCTACGAACAAGAACACGACGAGGATCAATAAGCAAGCTTTTATCAATGTTGAAAACGAAATCGTTTTGCAAACCAACATGATTTTCTTCTACTTGTTCATCGTACATTGTTAAAGTTTTCATCTTTCTTTCTTGATTCTGCTTTTGGCTAGGCATTTCCCGATTGCATTACACAGTAATTCTTTCAGAGAGCGATGAAAAGAAAGAACAGTGTGTATGTATATATACATATACATATACATATATACACACACACACACATTCAATATATAAATTACAAAAATTAAATATTTAAGAAAATGGGAAAATTTTAATTAATTCTTAATGATCCTTATTAGGGAATTTAATTATGTTGCTTAGGCTCCAAATTAACTCTGTTTGTTTTGTTTCTTCTAAAAGGTAAAAAAAAAATGGTTTATTCTCTGGAGCCGATGCTATATTTGCAGCCGAGTCATTAGTACGTGGCAATTTCTTATTGGATAGTGGGTTTTTTTCTCTTTTTTGAAAAAAAGATGATAATGAATAAAGGTCTATTTTGAATTGAAATTAATTTTACACGTGAAAATGATTTTATAAGCGCATTTTTACTATTTAGAAAATAAAGGTAATCATTTATTCTTAAAACTAATATTTTAAAAATTAAAATAGATAAAATTCTTGTATCCGAATTTTCAAAATTACGAGAATTTTTAATTCAAAAAATGATAATTTTTCGATGAATTATCGATGGTTTTAATTTAAATCTATTTAAACTATGAACATATATGATAAATTTAATAATATGATAAAAGAAAAAAATCTTGAAAAAATTAAATATATTATTAATATAACTTTACTCTTTTTAAAGAGTTAAAATTTGAAAAAAATAATAAATATTTTTTAAAAAATTTAGTAAAAATATTTCAGATTAAAAAATTAATTTTTTAAAGGGATAATTCAATTTCAGACAGACAATTAAGGATAATTATATGCTTCCCGTTATCATGAATATCGAATTTGGTTTTTATTATATAATCAGCAAAAAAAAAAGAAAAAAAAAACTTTACAAAAATAATTATAAAAATAGTCGATGATTTTAAAATTAATCATAAGAATAAATAAATTCTTCATAAAAATAACAAATTTTCATTTCAGATATTACGTTTCAAAAACATTTTTTTTTAATTTTTGTAAGAGTTAAAATTCTTGCTAGAAAATAATACTTCAAAATATTTTTCTAAATTTAAAAATTAATTAAAAATAATATTAATTTTCGGGTTTTTTTGTTTCTAATTATTAGAATTTCCCCTTTTTTTTGCAGTTGATACTAATCAAAGGAAGATGTGGAAGTCTGTTTGGACAGCGAGAAACGGAGAGAAGATTTTCTTAAAGAGGAAGTAAGAGCAGGAAAATTGGGGAAGACGTAACAGAAGGGATCGGAGAGCTTCTAGAAGGAAGTTCAAGAAAAAGCCTTGGAGAGGTCGAGGCAACAGCTTTTATCAACGGCCTAACTAAATCTCCCGCCATTCTTGTACTGGATTTGGGTTCGTTTCACATTTGGATTATGATTTCCATGCTTAACTCCATCAAGCCCATCAGTTTCCACAATTATATAGAATGATCCTTGATGATTGTTTCATAAAATATTATCGTATCGATTAAATTATAATTGAATATTGTAGATATTTTATATAAATTGAATATATTAACGTCAATTAATTGAATATATGTTAATGGTGGTAGTGGACAGTAAGGATCTGCATCGATTTATTTAATCAATTTTTATGAAAAATTTAAATTAAATTAAATAAATTAAAAATTAAAAATTAAATTCAAATCAAAATTATTGAAAAATAAATAAATCAAAAATTAGATTTATCATAATCAAAATCAAAGTGAATTTTCTAAAAATTAAAAAAAATTGAATTGAATAAAATTTTTTATGTGAGTAAGTTGAAGACATCCATAAAAATTAAGATGTTATGTACTATGATTGGTGTCTTCTTATCCCTTGGTACCAATAAAGGTGATGCCTCACCTTATGAGCTCCCCACACTCCGATCCAATAAGATTGTGAATGAGGTAAATCACGATACTCAATGACTTCTTAGATGGAAAATCTGTGATCTTGGTGCCCACAAGGAGCCTATCCATAAGATGTAACTCTTATACTGCGGTTGCAAAAACTCAAACCTTAGATCCTTGATATCAATTCTATCACCTGAGTACCAACTGAGCTATACCCGTACAGATGTGTCTTCTTGTGTCTTCTTATTTCTATATGTATGTATGTTTCCAGCCATGTCTTTTCTTATTTCCAAGACATCTTTTCTTTACTTCCAAAAGTATTTTTCTTTCCTCCCTTTAAATAAATAAATAAATAATTACATTAAGAGATTAAGATAGAATGGGACTCCAACTTGGGGCAATGACAAGACGTCTTGACCAGCTTTTAAGTACATGCCCTATAAAACATGTCCCATTGTTTATGTCTTCTTGTTATTTTGATTAAAATATTTTTGAATTATGAAAAAATAGAATATTAGATGTAATTCAAATATTTTTTTTAATTTCAATAAAAAAAATTACTTGATTTTAAAATTATATTCAACATCTTTTAATCATGTTAAAATTGAAATCTAAAAATTATTTGATATGATTGGATTGAATTAGAATATTATTTTCTTTAAATTTCTCCTTATGATTTTAATTTTTAAAAATATAAATAATATTTCATGTAAAGTTACTTTATCTAGTTTTTAATATTTTAATTTTAATTTTTCATTATTTTTTACTATTATGCAAAAAAAGCCAATTTTAACGTTTATTTTTTAAAAAATAAACTTTATTAAAATAACAAAATCATATAAGCCATTGAATGGGACCAATGAACTTCTAAATTAAAATAAAAAATAAAAAGAGAATAACATTTAAAAAAACATAATGGAAAGAAAACAAAAATAAAGCATAAAATAATAAAAAGAATATTTATTTATGGTTTTCTCTTGCAAAGTTGCAACCACTCACCATATGGTTAAATCTCATATGTTACCCACCAAATCAAAACCTAATCAAATGAATGTTCTTAAATACAAGTATTCAATATTATAAGTTATGATTAAATTTTTAATAAATTATTTGATGTTTGATTCTTTATGTTATCTCATAATATTTGAATATATATATATATATATATGTGTGTGTGTGTTGTGTCTTCCTGAAGTAGGCATTTATGCATTATTATTATTATAATCACACATAATTTTCATTCTCGTTTAACTAATTTAGATATTAACGTTATCTCAGATTATTATCATCTAATTTTTTGATTCAATTTAATGATTGTAGCCTATCCTTTTTTTTTTTTTGACAAGAATCAAGATTCTAAGTAAGTTCTCTTGAGTTAATCAATTATGATTATTAAATCATTACGAAGAATGATTTCGTAAGGATGATTAAATACGTTGAAATTAGCTAATTCAAATTATAATTAAATAAAATTTCTAAGTGAGTGATAAAATTCTATCTATAATAATAACTTTATATATATTTGAAGCACAAATTGTACTTAAAATATATCTAAAAAATCTAACATTTTTACTCAATAGAATTAAAATCAAATTTTAATGACTATTATTAAGTGAATATGATTTTACAATATATATATATATTGTGAGCAAGTGAAAAATAACAGATGGTGGGCAATATAAGCAGAGAGCCAATAAGCCACAAGAGATAAAGACAACCAATAATATGTGAGTAAGTTGAAGACATCCATAAAGGTTAAGAAGGTTAAGGTGTTATGTACTATGATTGTGAAGGAGGTAAATCACGGTACCCAGCGGCTTCCTAGATGGAAGATCTGTGGTCTTGGTGCTCACAAGGAGCCCATCTATAAGATGTAACTCCTACACTACGGCTGTCAATACTCGAACCTTGGATCCTTGATACCAATTCTATAACGCGAGTACCAACTAAGCTACACCCGTGTAGGTGTGTCTTCTTATCCCTGTATGTATGTATATATGTTTCCAGCCATGTCTTTTCTTCTTTCCAAGATATCTTTTCTTTACTTCCAAAAGTATTTTTCTTTCCTCCCTTTAAATAAATAAATAAATATATATATAAGCCATTTTAAGTGATGGAGTGATCTCCAACTATGGAATATGCTTTGGATTTAACATCTTTCTTTCTCATGTCAAAACAAAAACAAAAAGGTTTATTAAACCCATTTCATTCCTTATAAAAAATTATTAGATTCATGTCTTATTCAATATATTTATCAGGTTATTCATATTCTTTCAAATATTCTACCTAATTTGAATTCAAATTAATCAATTTTAATAATTAAATCATTGTACTAACTCATTGTACTAAATCGTGATCTTAGTTTAATAGCTATAGATGAATAAAAATTGACATTAGATTTGGCTACTTAATCACAATTAACACAAAGCTAATTAGTTGTTAATTACATATAAAGATCAACCCATTCCATGCCATGAATATGATTATTTTCTTGCATGTAATGAACATCTCCATGTCCTTCCGTACCAAGTTGTTCTCCAAAACATGCTTCATCAATGCCTTCCATTGAAGTAGGATTGTTATTTAGTATCCCATCAATGCCTTCTATCAATATTCTTTCAATCTTCTTATTTGCTTCCCATAGTTGCTCTTTAAGCTTCAAAACCTACATCAAAACCCTATTAACTTTTCAATTTTATAACAAATTTACGATAATAAAAATAAATAATATATCTCTCTGTTAATTTACTTTTCAAGAAAATGATTATATAAGAATTTATTTCATCTGATATGATTTATAGCATAAATTAATTCGAATATAAAAAGAATTATTAAGGCGCTGAAACTTTATTGATATACATTTTTTATATTTTATTATTCAAATTCGAGATCTTTTATCATTTTATAAATAACTCGAGATCTTATTACGTAATTGATAGAATTTATTTAATTTAATTTTTTAAGAAATTAAATTTAGTTATTTTTATAGCTAAAAAGTTTAGGGTGAGTATAACATATAACATATATATGATGAAAACATTAAGATAAGAATTAATAATATCCATTTGCATAATCATCTGTTTGGTTTCCAAGAAAGTCTAAGAAAGTAAAAATATTGAAAAGAAAAGGATAGTAACCTTAGACGAAGTTAAGAACTAGATTTTATACTTCTAATGTCATTGGATATAATTATATATTAAATCAAACATAAAATTTATCGAACATTGATGTATGAAATCAAAATAAAAAGAGAGAGAAATCAAACCTCGGATTCAAGACGGAATTTTTCGAGAACAATATCTTGATGGGCTATTTTGAGCTTAGAATATTCTTCCTCAAGTTTCTTGATCTTCCAACGAGCTCTTCGATTCTGAAACCAAACAGCAACTTGACGAGGATCAAGTCCTAGTTCTAAAGCCAGCTTATCTTTTCTGTCTGATTCCAACTTATGTTCATTTCCAAAATACATTTCTAGAAGTTTAACTTGTTCTTCATTCAGTTTCCTTTTCTTCCCCTCTGCTTTCTCTCCTTTCTTCTTCTTTCTCCTTCGCTTCACTTTACCCTCTCCTGCATCATATCGACAATCATCAATTCTGATGACAAATCATCATATCATAACAAGATTAAAATTTGATAACTATATTCCATAAATTCATATATATTAATTAACTATCATTTACATTTGGAAATCTTGCTTAAACAAGTTTAAAATCTTTATAGTCCGAGTGATGGATGAGATGGTATGATTGCTAGAAGGACTAACCTTGTTGGGGAGGCATGTGGGTGTAAAATTCAGGATACAACTGGGAAAGGGGGAGGAAGTGATGATGATCATCAACCCTGAGATTCATGGAGGTTGACATCTTATGTATTTGGGTCGTATTTTAGGGTATAGTTTTGAAATTAAAGCATGTATGATACGAGGAAGGGTGTACTTTAAAAGGATATGTGGATAAGTTGGAGGGGGACAAAGGGAGAGAGTTGCATTTATAACAGGTTGAGTTGAAGTTAAGGATGTCCACATTGCGTCACCAAAACAAATACTTTTTCTTCCTCAAATATTTCTATTTATTTTCTTTTTTATTTTCACCTATAAATAAAATTAAATGATAAATATAATAATTTGAAATACATTTGAAGTTTAAAAAAATGTATATTTATTTAAAATTAATTTTGAATTTTAGAGTGTAAATAAATAATTGGAAAAAAGAACATTTCTTCTCTGAGAAAGGATTCCAAACTGTAATGCAAAAATGAGGATAGACAGGAAACGTCAATAAGGAATCCAGCCAAATTATGTGCACATGTATCCACAAACCTAGTTTCGAAAAAAGTGATTCCCTCAACCCGATCCGACAGGATTGTGAAGGAGGTAAATCACGATACCCAGCGGTCTTCTAGATAGGGATCCGTGATCTTGGTGCCCACAAAGAGCCCACCCAAAGGGTGTAACTCTCATACTGCGGCTGTCAAGACTCGACCGTGGACTTCTGGTTTCCAACACCCACCGAGTATCAACTGGGCTACATCCATGCGGACAGTAGTAGTGTTTCTTTACATATATATATATATATGTATCCACAAACCTCCCTGTCGGCAAGTAGTAGTGTTTCTTTACATATATATATATATATATATCTTGAAAATTGTTTAATTTATTTACATCCCTAGTTATTGTTTTGGAAAGAATTTTATCATCTTTGTAAGGTGTTATCTTACTCGAATTCAGATTAATTAATTTGCTGGTTTAATTATTTTTATGAAATTATTTGAAATAATAGATTAATAATCAAAAATAAAAAAAGCTGATAATTTATTTAAAAAAAATGGAAAATAAAAAAAATAAATCTAACGAAAAAAGGGCATCTCAGGGTGATAAACAAATTGCAAAATCTGCATGCATGCATGCATGCAAGAGTTCTGATATAATTCATGATCTCTTTCGTCTATGTTAGATGAGATCATGTTCTATGAATTACAATTATTTTCTTTTTTAATTTCTTATTTATTAATAATTTTCAGAAATATTTTAAAACTATATATGTGGAACCAATAAGGGGCAAGATGAACATGAACCCTAATTAGGGTTTTCTTAGTTATATTTTAATACATGAAATATTCCATGGAAGAAGAAGTCACCAACGTCGTCCAATTGAGTGGCATTTTTCAAAGAAAAAACAAAAATGATAAAGAATTCGGGTTTTAATCTTCATTTCAATATATGTATATTCAAAATGGATGAAAATATATATTTTTTGAAATGTATATATTAATAAATATAAATATTTGATAAATATATTTATAAATTTAATAAAAATAATATATATATATAATATTGATATTAAATCTCATAAGTAATAAAAAAAATATTTTTAAAATATCATATTTTAAATAATATTTTAAATCTCATAAAAATAAAATATATATATAGAGTAATATTTAATAAAAAAAATACATTTTTTGAGTTGGGAGTTTGAGTGGACTTTAATCGTGATTCTAATAATAATTTCTTAATTTTTTAAAATATAGATCTAATTTTTATTAATTAGAAAAAATATAATCCTTATTTTTAGTTAACTTACTTTATTATTTATTTTTTGTAAATTGTAATTTTTAATTTTTAGATTTTTTTATTATCTCTTGCATACCAAAATTAAAAAAAATAGCATCCATTGATCAACCAAATTAAACTTAAAACTAAATAAATTCTTAATTTTTCATTAAAAAAAAGATCTTATTTTATATAACTTTTTTAATATTAAAATTACCGAATTATACCAAAAAAATAATTAATGGCGACAAAATAATGACATGAAGAGATTAAGATAGAATGGGACTCCAACTTGGGGCTATGACGAGACAGTCTTGACCAGCTTTTAAGCACATGCCCTATAAAACATGTCCCATTATTTATATTATTTATGTCTCCTTGTTATTTTGATTAAAATATTTTTGAATTATAAAAAAATAGAATATTGGATGTAATTCAATTTTTTTTTTAATTTCAATAAAAAAAATTACTTGATTTTAAAATTATATTCAACATCTTTTAATCATGTTAAAATTAAGAGAGGAGCAACAAGATTTATAAGCTCTGTTGAACTTTACATCAGGAGTCAATACTCGTAATTGTTAATTGAAATCAGACCTGAATTTATCCACCTATGATCCTTGGGGTTGGGTCATAGATCCCCAAGGATCATAGTCCAGAATTAAAAGAGCGCAAACACAGAAATCTGAATTACCAAAAAAAATTGAAATCTAAAAATTATTTGATATGATTGGATTGAATTAGAATATTATTTTCTTTATAATATATATATATATATTATAAAGGTATAGAATATGACATGCCCTCCAGCTTGCAACCAAACACTTTAATTCTATCCATCACATGTTTATTTTCAGAAATTTTTTACTAGAAAAATATTTATCCATATCATATAAATTAAATTAAATTAAATTAAATTAAATTACCAAAGAATTATATAATTAAATTGGAAGAAAGGGTTTGTATTAAAACATAAATAGTTTGGAAATTAATTTTATTAATTTATTCCAAGAAAATGGGATCTAAATACATACTCCCCCTTCCATCTTCTTTAACATTTAACTTTATAGCCGCCAAGAGGTTCCATTTGTACTCCTTTCCTTCTTATCCACACACTTTCCATTCTCTCCTCCATAGCTAATTTCTTTTTTCCTTTTGTCCGGATTCTATCAATTTTTTTATTTAAAATAATAATTTGTATTAAATTTTACATCATTATCATATTATTTCGATAAAATTAGAGGAGTTTTAATTTAAAATTTATCAATAATTTAGTAAAGAGATCCATAATTTTAATATCGTTAATATATTAAAATTAAATAATATATATATATATATATATATATTATGATTCGAATCTAATTTATTAATTTAAATGATTACCATTAATTTTAATTTTTTATTTGAATTTCTAACCCATCAATGATGAATTAATTAATAAAAAAGAAAAAGTTAAAAGGGGAAAAAATAAGATGCACATGGCATAGGTAGGATTCCTTTGTGTGCTTTTGAGTTGCCTATGACTTTGAATAAGCTTTTTCTTTTTTTGTCCCTTAAACTTTGATTAAAATAATTAAACATAATTAAGTGTCATGTTTATTCCGACAATTGCAAATTATGTTTCCCCATCTTCCAACTAATCTTGTTTAATGTTAATTAATGGCTAATCAAAAAAGTGTTAATTTTGTAATTAAATTAAGTTCAATTTCTTCACCATCTTCTATTTGTTCAATTAGCTCTCTCATGCCCTTGTGTACCTTCTCTTCTAATCTTTCATGTTCATTCCTTTTAAGGGGTAGCATGCCAAGAAAGTAATGAGGTGTAATCTAATTGGCATATTATGACATATACCTTATGATGTCCTTAAAGATATATAATTAGTCTTAAACATCTTGAATTAAATGATTTTTTAATATAATATTAAAATTTTTACAACTAAAATATATAGTAATTTTATTTATTTAATGATATTTTAGCGAAAAATAGATAATCACATATAAAACATGTTAGAGATATAAAATCAATCTTAAAGACTTTTGGATTCATGGGTTTTTTTTTTTTTGACGAGATTTGATGTCGAGTTGAATCTTTATATTGAATGGAGTAAAATGAAATAAATAATAAAGTTTATACTTTTGACATAAAAGTTTTGGATTCGGATTTTAAATATGAAATAAGTGATGATAAAATTGAATTGAATAAAAATAATAAAAAATAATATAAAGTAAATTGAGAAGGAAAGAGGGAGAAAGAGAGAGTAGTGCATGCATGTGGACTAACAACATTTCATCACTTTAGAAACATAATGTAGTACCCCCACGGGGTAGGTCAGCGGTAAGGGCTTGGAACGGATGGTACTAGGTTGCGGGTTCGAGTGGTGGGGGAGCAACTTGGTTTGTAAGTCCCTAGGGGAGGGGAGGAGCAACAAGGTTTGTAAGCACTGCTGGACTTTACGTCGGGAGCCAATACTCGCACTTGTTGACTGAGATCAGACCTGGATTTACCCGCCTATGGTCCTTGGGGGTTGGGTCATAGGTTTCAGGACTAGAGGAGCGTAAGCACCGACACCTGGATTACCAAAAAAAAAAATAAGAAACATAATGTAGTAAGTGATAATGTAAATAGATAGGGTCCTAATCTATTACTAACATTAAAGGAAAATACATCAAAACAATGTCTAATTCTTTTGTCAATACATGAAGATAAAGGTGAAAAAGATAGACAACTCTACTCTTCATCTATCTCATTTCCCATATAGGTCTTGTCCTCTATTATTATTATTATTATTATTAATTTATTTATTTATTTATTATTATATTGTTCAATATGCCTCAGGCAGTACTTTCCTCCCATGTTTCCCTCTTCATCCATGAGAATTGGATATTCTTTTGATGTCCCATCTTTATACCTTTTATCATTCAAAGTGATTTAAATTTTACTAGTTTTTGATTATATTATTTATCTTATTATAAACTATAAATTACTCTCATGATATTAAGTTGTTATCTTTAATATTCGTATGCTCGTATGAATAATTTTTATTATATTATTTTTAAAAAAATGAATAATGGAATTCTCAAAATAACTTTTGAAGGTATAGAGCAACAATCATGCCTAAAAACAAGCTAGAATCAATCAAAAAAAAAGTAAAACATAATGAAGAAAATGATATTCTCGAAATCACTTTTTAACTTATTTTTTAATCATAATAATACCCAATAAATTATATGATAAAAGATAATTATCATCTTTCATAAAGAAATAAATTATCAATTAAATTACTATTATAATTTATTATTTATAATAATCCTTTAATGATATAAATGATTTTTATAAGATTAGTTTTTTATATATATATAGTTACAATAGCAATACAATGACATAGATTTGAGGTAATTCCGCCATAATTTTGGGCATTATATGAAGTGGGTAGACTATGATGACTATTATATTATATAGTTTATCTCTAAATCTCATTCTCCATTGACTCCATATATACAAATGCAACCAATAAAATTGAATTTATAATTGATAAATAACATAAATTTTAATTAAATAATCATTAATTTGAGCAAAAATATATTTAGATATTTTAAGCATAATGATTTCAAAAATCCTTATTTATTTGACTTTTTAGCAAATATTGTCAACTTGTAAAGTTTTCTTTGGAAATGTTTTTCTTTTTTTTTTTTTGGAAAAATAACTTTACAAGAATATTAAAACTCTTAAAAAAATGCAAGAAATTATTTATAAATTAGATTTAAATTTTATATTATAATTATTAGATATATAATTATTCATAAATCTCATTTAAGAGTTTAAGTTTTTAGATTAAATAATTTTTTGATATGATATATGAACTTTTACGATCAAAAAGTTTATAATTCAATTCATGGAAACCTTAATTATTAACCCGCATTCGTACCTGGGAACATTATAGAGTAGTATTTAATATATTAATTAAGTTGAAATACTATTTTTATCTTCAATAATATGATCTTGATATTAGTCTTTAGAAGTTTTTTTCATGAAAAATTACTTTAACTAGCTTTAAAATTTAACAGTTAATCTCTCATTCATTTTTTTTACTATTTTAGATTAAACAATTAATCAGAATATTAATTTTATCAAATATTTTAGGTTTAAATTACTATATAAATAATTCATCATCAAAAATTAATGTACAAAAACTAACAATTATCGAAAAAATTATTTAAATAGTTAATTTTATTAAATCAGATTTATATAAAAATATTTCCATGTTCTTTAAACATAATTAATCATATCATAAAAATTTCAAAATATTTGATAAAAATAATCACACGATCATAAAATGGAAGCATACATATATATATATACAAGTGTGCATTACATGATTGTTCACCACTAACCCAAACAATATCTACTGCCAAAATGATTACAACAAGCTCCTATCACAAAAACATGGTGGAGATTGCCAGACCGCTCCGTACCACTCCGAGAAAGTGCTTTCTCTGCTGACGACTCTAGCGTCTCTCGGGTTGCTCTCCCGTGGGCTATGTACCTACGTTCATCAAATGATAAACGTTGACTATAAAACTCAGTGGTGCTAAAACATATATCAAAAGGTATGCATTCACAAACATAGCAATATTCCATCATAATCATACCAAGGCAATGCATTAAAAACATAATCACAGATATGTCATAATACCGAATGCAATGCACTGCC
>CANYBF011225599.1:0-23842 GCA_948192965.1 Dalechampia spathulata | reverse complement strand
TAGGCACTAGAAGCTTTACTTCTAACAAGTTAGTGCTGGTTTATATTAGTTGTTCTTTGCTTCTTTTATTGCTTTTAAGCCAAGTATGGCTTAGTAATTGATGATTGGGGATTGAATTCCCGTATTTGCCTATTCTTTGATACTATGAGCTTGTTATTTGTTAAGTTTGATGATTCTTGCTTGAGGTTCCATTTGCTACTCTCGTATGTTAGCATATTCATGACATTTGGGAGCGTGAATGTCTAAATAGAGCGAGAGAAAATGAGGAAAGGCATGCTGGATCATATATTATAGGATTCCATAATGGAATCGTATGTTATATTTCCTCCTACGGGAGTTAAGTCTCGAGACATAGGCATAACAAGGGGGCCTACGGGCTAAGATTACAGTTGTCCTCCTTCAGGAGTTGAGTACCGGTACATAAGGATCCAGCATGGGAATATATTGTGCATAATAAGGAAAAAAGGAAAGAGGGAAAGAGGGTACAGGACAGAAAGAGGAAATGGGGCAACATAGCATTGCATTGTATTGCCTGTAATCTGATATGTTTGTTTATGTTCTATGCATGAATGATAGCTAGTACCACTGAGTCTTCGACTCAGCGTTTATCAATTGATGAACGCAGGTTCCGAGCCTACTGTGGAAGGCCCAGAGTAGTGACTGCTAGTGTCAACAGAGTAGCGGATTCAGCAGAAATCCCAATCTCGAGGTGGTCCAGGACAGTCGAGCATACTTTCTTTTTGTAGTCTCGTATTGTAGCTTGTACATATTAGTGAGGCATTAGGATATTTATAGTTTGGTGGTGACTTGTACGGTTATTGTAATCAGAACCTTTGTATATTAATAAATATACTTTTGTTATTGACATGTTCATTCAATCAAATGTATGTGGTTATCCAGGGTTATGTTTGGTTCTATTTGATGATTTCACCGCCATACTATCTGCTGTCCCCATACGACATCATTTTATACATGTACAAGTATCCCTTGTAGTGTATATAGCGGTTTCCCATACGGGAGGTCGTTGTGTATGCTACGGGAGCATGTTACTCCAAGTATGGGCTGGGCGTGACAGCATTGATTATATATATGATGTATACTAGTTAATATGTATGTGTAATTGAGATTATGATATGGAAATGTGTAATATGTGAATATGATATGGAAAATAAATGACGTGATATTTGATGTGTTATGATATTGACATGATGATAATTAGTGGAGTTATTGAATAATGAATGATGTGATAATAAGATGGGTATAACGTCAAGATTAATGTTCGATAAATGTGTGGATATTATTTTCATATGTGTTATATATATGGATTTTTAAAGAATATTTAATATATATATACATGTACTTGATTAAGAAAAATTTTTTCATGTGTGTAAGTGTATGTGTAATTATATATGAATACATCGTATAAGTGAAAGATATGTTATTATACCATATTATGGTATATTATATTATAAATATAATGTGATAGTGGGATTGTTGGCCATGATTGTATGAGTGTGTCTGCATGGTGTTCAGTGGAATTCACTCCATTATGATATAACCATAAGAAAACTTAAAAACCCCATTCATTATCTCTTTTCTTTCTCCACTCTCAAACCCCACCATAACCTTCATTTCCTCTTCTTCCCTTGGTTCCATCGCAGCATCTATACCTTTTCTACTTCTTCTTCTTTTCGATTTCACTGAAGCACATCCTTATTTCTCTCCTTCTTTCATAGCAATACTTGTTTTACCGCAACACTTATTCTCTTTCTTTGATTCTTTAGCTGATCTTCTTCCATACGAGCTTGCATGTATATTTTATTTAGTAAACTAAGCTTTGGAAGATCAAGCATGTGTGAAGTTGTTGAAGATCAGCGGTTGTAAGGTGGGAAGCTTCTTATATGATGATGTATACTCCTTCTTCCTTTTCTTCTTTGATTTATTTTGGTTCAAACTTTTATGGTAGAGTGTATTGCGTGTGTAAGGAAGAAGTGTACTTTATGGTGAGTTATGATAGAATGTTGTTGGTGAATATTTTTGCATATTTAGCTTTAAGGGAAGTTGTTGTCGAGGGTTTTACTTTGTGTACATGTTATGCTGAATTTTGTAAGGTTGTTTGTGAAATGGAAATGAACTTATGGCTACCGTGTGTGTGTAATGTGTATGTCATGAAGCTTTGGACATGTATGTATGAGTAAATTGAATATTGTATTTTATGAACATTTTATATGTTGAATTAGTGCATGAATTCATATGATAATCATCTAAGATTGTAAATGAATTGAGTTATTATGGTTAAGGTAGATAGTATGTGGTAATACATGGTTTTGTGTATACTTGTTTTCGAATGGAAGATTATGGCATGTGTTGTTTAAACTATACTTAGACCATATTTTGTTTGTTTAAGGAAACGAAATAAAGCTTGCGACAACTTATGTATTTAAGGCTCAAGTGGTTGAAATTTTAGGTGAGTAATAGGTCTTTGAACATCTCTTTAAATCTGTTTTATTATGGTTTCAAATTGGTTTTACTTTGAAATTGGTTGCTTGCCCAAAAGGTGTTTGGAAGTAAGCGGTTTTGAGAGACTGAAAATAAACATAATGAATAACCTGCTTGAATGCTTCAGTTGCTTGCTTTAATAGATGAGTTTATGGACGCATGATATATAGCTGGAAAGCCCTTTAAACCTATTTTTCAATGGTACAAAGTTTACTCTGTTGGGATTTTAATTGCTAGACCAAATAAATGAGAAAGTTGGACTGTTTATATGGTGTATGTGATATACAGTTGTGTAGTAACCAAACTTGTGCATGTGAATTAAATACCTTGATGAATAATTTTATGAGCATGTGATATATTAAAATAAAGCTTACTAAACTTATTTTTTAATAATGCAAAGTTTATTTAATTTGGTATTTAAATGGTTTATTAAAAGATGAATCAAAAAGAGGTGTTTCTTAAAGGTTTAAAGAAAATATTTTATAAATAAACTTCCAAATTAATTATTTTAAATTAACTATCTTAATAAACAAACTAATATACATATAATATATCATTAGGAAACTTTTTAAGTCTACTTTACTATGATATCAAATTTATTTTAATTCAATGAGATTTTAAAATAACATAGGTATTATTTATTTAAATAAATGAATTTCTATATGTATAATATACCGTTTGAAAGCTAATTAAATCTATTTTTCAATAATATAAAGTTTTAATATTGTATATTTCATAGTTTGGCTTGTGTAACACGATAGCTAATATAGATAGTAATTGCATTTTGAATACTATTATAATTTCTTTATTTGATATTATGTTTTAGTATGTGAATTGACTTGATATGCGTAAATGATTGTTACATAGTGGTATATATATATATATATATAAACTGTAAAGTGATTACAAAAATGTAAATTATGGATAATTAATGATTGTATTCAATCTTTTTATTAGATACAAACATCGTATTATGATTCAGGTGGTTCTGAGGATAATCAACGTGTGCCACTAGTTTAATGTAATGTCATTGAAAGATTATGCTAGTGTTCCTCGATCATTAAATAATCTATAAAGGAACATCGTTTATAGTTTAATGTAATGTCATTGAAAGATTATACATAACATTATCTTATACTCATTCATTATTTCATAATCATGAATGCATCATCATATCAAGCATAACATGGTATATCATGGAGAAATAAGGAAGGAGGAAAATGAGCAAAAGTGAAGAAATGTTTAATAAAAATGTACTGGGGTATAAAATGGATTTCCACGGGAAATCGAATGGAAATGAAATGGGTTCCTATTTGTTGAACCATAAAAATGAAAGACCCACTATGGAAATGTGCACAATTAAAAGGGCCAAAGAATGAAAAAAGGCCAATGAAATGAAAATGGCAAAGGAAAAATAGAGGGAGAGTGTAGTTCATAAATTGCATTCTTAAAGGCATATTGCATCGTATTTAACAGTTATTAATGAAATAACATCTGGGAATGTTATAAATGTTATTATACAATGAATGAATAATGGTTACATAGTAAAGTTCATGGGTAAACAGCAAGAGTGGATACAAGTGATGATGTTATTCGGCTAATGGCACATTCTAGCATTACGTGGAATTAATGTTGGAATGTTTTGATTCTATTGAAATGATGATTCTATGATATTATGTGAATGCTATGTTGTTTATGATTATTTATTTTTCTAGCACCACTGAGTTTTATACATAGTGTTTATTAATTAATGAATGTAGGCACTAGTGGCACAGGAGAGCGCATGATATAATGGTATCAACAGTAGTTCCTTGAGATAGTGATTTTGGGTAGAGGACTCAGGCTTCAAGGTAACCTTCTATTCTTCAGTTTTTGTGCAACTTACTCTTTTTGTACCGCTGGCAGTAAAAATAGCTGTAATAGATAAACTGATGTGTTTTATATCTTACGATGTAAATATAACGATACCACCAGGGATATCCCTAAATAAATGAAGTAATGTTTACTTGTTTTTACTTTTTAAAAGTGTGGAATTAATACATGCTTGTCTTATGATATAATCCTACTTTACAGGTTTATGGAATGTTCACAGGTGATGTACCGTTATGTGTATTTTACATCATTTAAAAAAAAATATTGTGTTTAACAGGTTAATTATTAAAATCCTTCGTAAGGTGGTTATCAATTTTCTAACTTAGGAAGTTGGTAATCACGCTACAGGAGCATGTTACACCATGGTAGGCATGACATGTTAGAGTGGTATCAGAGCTATGATTTAGCTTAATTTATGATTGTATTTACTGCCAAAGTTGAAGTTGCACGAATAGAAGTTCTGTTAGTCCATGCTGCTGACGAATGTTATTTTTGTTTTATAAATTGTTTTAGAATAATCATCATGATAGATAAGCTATGATTATTAGCGAAGAAGGCAGGGGTAACTTTAATCCGTAGGAAGGCACATATGAGGCTAGTAATTGAATAGAGGATGAGCAAAAATAGGGTAAACAGGGACAATAGGTAGAATGAGTGCCACATATTGAACAGCCTATAATTGCTGGAGTAGACCTTATAGTTGCACAATATATGCAGTTTCTTCATACTCTTCAGGGATAGCCTAAATAGGTTATATCAGCTCCACCTATAGTTATTCAGAGAGAGGAATCGATGCGGGACTTTAAGAAGCTGAGAACCTATGGGGCTATAGATTTTTCAAGAACTACTGACCTTTGTACATAAAATGCATAAAATGCAAACACACAAGGATGCTATATATGTGGATGTGATAACTCTCTCCCTTTAAAAAAAATTTTGACTCAAAATTCCAACCTGGATTTATAGGAAATAAATGAGGATACTGCTCTCTTATTACTAATTCTCATTCCCACGTAGCATCTTATCCTTTTTGATAATTCCATAATACTTTTACCAAAGGAAATTGATTATTTTTTAATTGTTTACTTCTCTAGCCAATATCTTTACTGGTTCTTCATTATAGGATAAATCAGGTTGTATCTTTATGGATTCAATAAATATAATATGAGATAGATCCAATCTATATCTTCTTAACATTGGTACATGAAACATATTGTGGATCCTATTCAATTCTGGAGGAAAGATTAATCTATAAGCCAATGGTCCCACTCTTTCCAACACTTCATACGGTCCAATGAAACGAGGACTCAATTTACCTTTCTGCCTGAATCATATAATTCTTTTCCATGGAGACACTTTTAGGAATACCTTATCCTTGACATTATATTCTATATCGCTTCTTTTCAAATCCACATAAGACTTTTGTCTATCAGATACTGCTTTCAATCAATTTTTAATCAAATTCACATATTCTTTAGCCTATTTTACTAATTTAGGTCCTACTAATCTTCTTTCGCCAACTTCATCCCAATGTAAAGGAGTTCTGCATTTTCTATCATATAAGGCTTCATAAAGAGCCATCTGTATACTGGATTGATAGCTGTTATTATAAGCAAATTCAATCAATGGTAAATATTCATCCCAGCTACCTTCCTACTTTAATACACAAGCCATCAATATGTCTTCTAAAATCTGAATAACTCTTTCTGATTGACCATCTATCTAAGGATGAAAAGTAGTACTAAAGTGTACCTTAGTATCTAATGCTTTCTGAAAACTCTCCTAAAAACATGATGTGAATCGAGGATCTCTATCTGATATAATAGATGTTGGAACCCCGTGTAACCTTATAATCTCATCAATATACAACTCTACTAGTTTTTCTAAACTATAATCCATGCACACAGGTAAGAAGTGAGCTATCTTTGTCAGTTTGTCTACTATAACCCATACAACATCATGCTTATCCCATGTCAAAGGTAGACTCATTACAAAATCCATTGTTACATGATCCGATTTCCACTCTGGTATAAGCAAAGGATTAAGCAATCCTGTAGGTACTTGGTGTTCTGCCTTTACCTATTGATATACTAAGCATTGAGTCACGTATTCTGCTATGTCTTTCTTCAAACCAACCTACCAATATTGTTACTTCAAATCCTGCTACATTTTTATGCTCCCTGGGTGATATGAATATCTTGAACTGTGGGCTTCCTTTAAAATTTACTTCTTTAGATCTTCATTAGTTGGTATGTATAGTCGTGTACCATGCTTCAATAAACCATCTTCAACCAATGTGAAAACAATGGTACTACCTGTTTATACTTTCTGCAATTGCTTTTGATATTCGTCATCATATACCATACACTCTCTAATCGGATCTATCAAATTTGGTTGTACCTGTAATTACAATTCAGCTAAAACATAATCCGGTTGTACTATCAGTATAGCATTTAATCGTAGAATTTCCTATACTAACATCATTGATGACTGTTGTAATGTAGCAAATGTCTTTCGACTCAAGGTATCAGTTACTAAATTAGCCTTTCTCGAATGGTAGTCTATCACATAATCATAATCCTTAATCAACTCCATCCATCATCTCTGTCTTAAATTTAATTCCTTATATATTCCCAAGCATCATACAAATAATGTCACCAGATCTTTAAAGTAAATACAATTGCAGCCAACTCTAAGTCATGGGTAGGGTAATTCTTCTCATGCGGCTTCAATTGTCTCAAAGCATAAACAATCACCTTCCATTCTTACATCGGTACACAGCCTAACCCATTCAATGAAGCATCATTGTATATTATATAAACTTTCCCGGATGTCTGTAAAGTCAACACTGGAGCCTATGTCAAACATTCTTTCAAATGATAAAAACTTCTTTAACATTTATCCATCCACTCCAATGGAACATCTTTCCGTAAATATAGTCAGTGGTGTAGCTATCATCGAGAATCCCTTAATAAATCTTCTGTAGTAACCAGCTAAACCTAAGAAACTATGGACTTCACTAACATTTCTTAGAGTTTACTAATTAACTACTGCTTCAATCTTACTAGGATCAACTTTGATACCTTTTGCTGAAATCATATGCCCAAGAAAAGTTACTTGTTCCAACCAAAATTCACATTTCGATAGTTAGCCATATAATTATTTTTCCTGCATCTTCTATAATACAATCCTTAGATGTTCATCACGCTTTTCTCTAGTCTTTGAGTAAACCAAAATATCATCTATGAACATAACCACAAACTGATCTAAATACTCTTGAATACAGTGTTCATCAGTGCCATAAATGCTACAGGTGCATTAGTTAAACCAAACGGCATCACTAAAAACTCATAATGACCATAACGAATCTGAAAAGCTATCTTTGGAATACTACTCCCCTTTACTTGAAGTTGATGGTAACCAGACCTTAAATCTATCTTTAAAAATATGGTTGCATCTTTTAACTGATCAAATAAATCATCAATATGTGGTAAAGGATACTCATTCTTGATTGTTACTTTATTCAGTTACCTGTAATCAATGCACAATCTCATGGTACCATCTTTCTTCTTCACAAATAACACTAATGCACCCCATGGGGAAACACTTGGCAAAATAAAACCCTTATCTAATAATTCCTGTAATTAAGTCTTCAACTCCTTCAATTCTTTTTATGCCATCTATAAGGTGTAATCAAAATGGGCTCTGTACCTAGTAAAGTTTCTATCTCAAACTCAATTTCTCTCTTTGGTGGCAACCCTCTGCTCCAAAAAAACATCTAGATGATCACATACTATTAGTATCTCTGATATTGGTACCCCTTTCAATCATGTATCTATAACATAGGCTAGTATAGCTTCACATCCCTATAATAATAATTTCCATGCAACAATTACTGAAATCAATCTAGTAGTCACTAATGGTACATTACCCCATATCTGTATCATAGCACACTCTGGATGCTAAAGTATCACTATTTTTTGTTTATATTCTAGGAAAGCTTGATACTTTGATAACCAATCCATCCCCAGAATGATATCATACTCCTGAAAAGGTAGCTCTACTAAATCAGATGGAAAGTGCATACCATGGACAACCAAAGGATATTGCTTATAAACCTAATTAACTATTATGTCTTTACCTAAAGGACTAGAGACTGTAATATCATATCCTAACCCCTTATATTTGATATCAAGCAACTATGCAAACTCAGTATTGATGTATGAATGTGAAGATCCTAGGTCAAATAGTACCAAAGCATCATGATTAGAGATAACGAAACTACTAATAACAACATCAGCACCTTGTAAGTCATCTCTTTATCTTAAACTATAAACTCTGGCAGAAGCCCCAACTGACTGATTCACTGACCTCTGACTATTACCTCGACCTCCACCATTACAACCTCGACCTTTACCTCTACCACAATCTCCACTCTAGGAAGCACCAAAAACATATCTAGGTAGTGAGTTTTGCTAATATGACCTACCTTTAGACATTGTATGTACTGGCATAATTTGACGTACAGTACAATCTCATGCAAAATGTCTCATACCACCATAATTATAACATAAATCTATACTAACTCTATAAGCACCATAATGAGTACGACCATAAGTATGACACTAACTCAGTCCAACTCTTGAATTACTATAGCTTATAATCCTTTTGCTTTATGCTCAATGAGGCAATGGCGGTCTAAATCCTATTAGTCGAGATGTAAAGGAGTTTCAAAACTTATCCCTCTTTTGTCCATTGAACAATGAACTATCTCCCTGAAAAGATTCCAAAACTATCAAGATCTAACACCTTCCTCCTCCTTGATGGTATGCTTTTGATTTAAAGCATTAGCCATCAAAGCAATGAAATCTTCATAGCTAAACCCCTATACTAATGCTCTAATTTGAGGAGTCAATCCTTGTTCAAACCTTTTACATCTGTCCAGGCCTGTAGTAAGAATACTTGTAGCATAATAAGCCAGTCTGGTGAACTCCCATTCATACTCTACCATGGATATATTCCCCTATTTCAAGCTAAGGAACTTGTGTAATTTCTGATCTGTATATACCAAGGGTACATACTTTTATCTAAACTCCCTTTGAAAATCTCCCCATGTCAACATTAGTGGATCAACCATGTTTTGTGGAATAGTCTTCCACCACTCGTATGCATCATCTTGAAGCAGAGAAATAGCATACTCAAACTTTGTTGAATCAGGACAATCTAACTGTCATAAAACCCTTCTGGTCCTTTCAAACCACATCTCAACAACATAAAGATTATTAGTACCAGAAAAATTAGTAGCCCCATATACCCTTAACTTTTTGAAATCTTTCTTATATATATCTCTAACCACTATCAGAGGTTGAGTTGGAACCATTGTAGGAATCTGTCCTTGTAAAGATTTAAGGAACTGAGCAAATTGGGTAACTATAGGATCAACAGTAGATACAACTGGTTGTTCTGTAGAAGGTAATCTCTCTTCCTGTTCACCCTATTCAATGGGTCCCTGCCAGACCTCTACCCTCTCACCAACTTCTGATATACCTTCTTATAGGTTGAAGTTACCCCCACCTTCCTCACCAATTATAACCACTCCATCCATCATAGTATCTAATATGTAAACATACACATGGATCAAAATAGTCAGCAATAGTAAGGACTAACAATACTCCTATTGTGCAACTTATTAACTTTAGGTAGTAGTCATACATACAACAATCATAAGTCAAGCTAACCTTAGCTCTGATACCATTAAACATGTCACACCCTAACTTGGTGTAACACGCTCCCGTAGAATAGTTAATGATCCCTTAAGCAAGGAAACTATTAATTATTCTACAAGGGATCTATATACTTTTTTTATATATTTATTTAGATATATCTGTTATCCAATAACACCTGTAGACATGTGAAATAATAATACATAAAAGTATGCATCCATTATATCTTAAAACATATGTCTTACATTTGTCATGCATACTCATACCATCATTCCTTATATGTAATCTGCATATTTAATTTTACATGATAAGATGGTCTTGATAATACACTCAACATAAAAATACATCATATAAGTATTACTACCATTAAGATTAATATAATAAGTTGCATATACAAGAACACTATGGAGTATGTTACATTGGTCCAAAGCTACTTTGAGAATGAGATTCTGTGAATCATAACCTCCCTTGACTGTAGATCGATCAGCCTAAACTCTTACCCAAAGGTCCTGATCCTACATTCATCAAATAATAAACGCTGAGTATAAAACTCAGTGGTGCTATAAAATGAGTAAATGACATAAGCATATATCATAAATAACATATTAAAGTTAAAGAATGGTAAACCATTATTAACCAGTATAACTGCATCATATCATGCCATTTTGCATCACTCATTAGCTGTTATAATTGATGCATATAACATATCATGCAAAGATAAGAAAAAATATCATAAAAGAATCCATTATAACCTTATCTGTGTCAAATACTATATTGTACATCATTACTCTATGTACATATCTATATAAGTATGATTGTAGTGCATTCATCATTTCATCCTCTATACTTTCATGATATATGAATGATAATACATGTATGTGAGAATGCATTCATGATTTGCATTCTCCCTTTAATTTTCCTGTAACATTTCATTTCTTTTCTGTATGATTGTGTACAATCTCAATTCGTACTAGGTCCCTTTATGTACCGGTACTCATCTCTCGAAGGAGAGCATTATAACTGTATGGTTCAATGAACCTATTTTTCTTTTTTATATGTATCGATACTCATCTCCTATAGGAGGGTATTATAACTGTATGATTCTATTGAGGGAATCGATAATAACTGTATGACCCAGAACACTATCAATGAATATATCACTTTCTTTTCCCCTTTATATCCTCTATATGATATGTCATGAATATGTCTTTATGTATGAATGATTCATGACATGATGCATAACTCATGCTTATATGATTATAAGCAATGATGATCATATGATACTATTCATAATATAATCTCACTATGTTGCTATCATAAGCAAGTAAGTGAGAAATCATCATTTTAAGACCTTATGTAAGATCTTAAGATGAATAGAACAAACATTTAGATATAAAGACATCACTTCAAGACCTTAGATAAGGTCATGAAGTGAAAGTACAAACCTGCTATAGACTTGTCCTTATTTAAACGTCTTGATGATGGTTGTAATTCCTCCTCTAAAACACCTAAATCATTATAATATATTCACTTCTTTAATTGTCTTTTAACTTTCTTTTCATTTCTTTCTCTATAAATTCCATATCATATGGAATTTCCTTGATCTATAAGACATTTTATTTCATGCTAATTACATCAAGTATTTACGAATCATATCTCATTCATGCATTTTATGCACTAATTAATCTATAATTGTAACGTATGCATAAAATGCAAACATACAGGGAACACAATTAAATAACTAACTTGAAGTATTTGTCATATATGAAGAAGCACCAGAATCATACAATCAAGACACCCTAAAAAATTTTGGTAACTACATAGCCTGAAAAGAATGATGCACATTAGAAGCAAAAGAAGAATTTGAATGAGTAGAAAGCTGTATAATAAATAGGCACTAACATGCTACATGATTAAAACCACCATACCATTGACATTGAACAGTTGTAGTAGACTAATGTGAGAAGAACTGAGATTGATGTGGGCAAGGACCAAGCACACTTAGTGAGGCATATAGTGATGGATAAGATATGTGGCTAGAAGAAAAACTGCCACAAGATTGACCATGCCCTTGGTTATAAAACTAGTGAGAAGAGTTATAAAAAGAACCATGACTAGAATTATTAAGATCATACCCATGAGAGACAATTGGACACATGGTGGTATAGAAAGCCATAGAAACATCTTTTGATGGAGTTCTCTAGTGATAAGCAATCCATAATTCTTGAAGTAACAAAGTTATGTGAGTATCAAAAAAAGAAGGAAGTGGTATTTTTCCCATTAAATTAATAACAAAATTCTCATACTCAAAGGATAATCCTTCATAAATTTGCAATACTAAATCATCATCAGACAAAACATGATCAACGAAGAGAAGGGCATCAATACTAACCCAAGCTTCCCTCATTATATATATTTTATTAGAGGAAAGAGTTGCTTAAATCCATGAAAGCATAATCGAATCATTTTAAGACCATGAGGAATATATAGGATTAGAAGATATTGTAGAAGTACTATCCTCATTAGTTGTAGTCATAGTTTTTGGAGGAGAAATTGAACCATCAATATGAGAAAGAACACTATAACCATGAAAAATAGGAAGAAATAAAGATTTCCAAAGTAAATAGTTTATAAAATCAAGAACCTTAGGATTATGATTCTTTATATTAGAGATGTGAGAGATGTTCAATGAAGGTTGAGAAGAAATAGGAGAAGAGGCCATGGAGAAAGGAATTAGTGATATGATGAAAAAAAATATTTTATGGTTTAAGCTCTGATACCATAAAGGAATGAATTCTTATATATTTCATAACTAATACTAATACAATATTTATAATAGAGTGGATATTACATAATGACTGATATGAAATAGACCATGGAGATTTTACATACATATAATCAAAATTTCAAAGTCAACCATGACATTAATGAGAAGTATTTTAGATGGAAGCTCAGAGTTACAATTGATAAATTCATTAGTTTGAATCTAACAAAGTCAAACTTACTCTTCAAGGAAGTTTTATCATAGGTCAAAGTCATCAGAGAGCAAAAATCAAAGAATTCTAATTCAATTAGGATTCCTACTTCAATTAGGATTCATAATTCATGAAAGATTCTTATTTTAGTAAATCCTTATTCAACGAGGATTCCTACTCTAACTAGGATTTTGGCTGGGGTTTTATATGATCAAGACCATGAAGATTCTACATTCATATAATCAAAATTTCACTATTAACCATGACATTAATTGGAAGCATTTTAGATGGAAGTTTAGAGTTATAATTGATAAATTAAATAGTTTGAATCCAACAAAGTTAAACTTACTCTTCAAGAAAGTTTTATCATGGGTCAAAGTCATCAAAGAGCTAAAATCAAAGAGTCCTAATTCAATCAAGATTCTTATTTCAAGTAAGGTTCTTAATTGATAAAGGATTCTTATTTTAGTAAATCATTATTCAATAAGGATTCCCACTCTAACTAGGATTTTGACTTGGGATTTTATATCTAAGCTATATGAGCTTTTATTTAGTTAATATTATTTTATTATGGTTTAGTGAGTTTTAGATTTAATTGATCAAGTCTAAGCTTGGTTATGATTCCCATAAGTCATTAGACCACATTTAAAGTCTAATAAGGAATAATAGTAAGATCAATTCCTAACCTATTTAGTTTGCATAAATTTTCATGTAATTTTAGCTTTATTTTATTTATTTTTCAAGTTACATTAGGAGTAGGAAAATCAAGTCCTTCTTAGTTTAGGTTTTCCAAGTCATTGTTGGATTAGGCTTTCTGAGTCCTTCTTGGATTAAGATCTCCAAATCCTTATTGGACTAGGATTAGATATTAGTATAAATATATGCTTATGTAAACTTTTTTCATAGAATTCATTAATCAATACAATTTTATTATTTATTCATGTTATTTGCATGTTTTTGTAATTAGAGTGAGAGTGAGGATTTACTTTCTTATAATTATACTAGGAATTAGAGTAAACTTATCAGTCTAATTGTAACATTTCTCTTATTTCATAACCTAATTATTTATATTTTCATACAATTTAGTTTGAGGGTTCAATAGGATGGGCATTTAGATTACCATTGGAGCTATATCTTATTATGCGTATAGGTTTGTGACATTCTTGTCATTAGGTTTCGCATCATTTGGTACCAAAGATAAGAGTAAGGTAAATTGTTATTTATCTTAGCTTTAGGATTTTTAAGTTTTCTTATTTATTTTAATTCAAAAAAATAAAATCTTTGTTTTTATGTTCTTTTATAATTTTTTAAATTATTTATCATCTTGTTGATTTATCAAATTTTAGATTTTTTTTTATGTCTAAATTATTCATTGAGAATTTGCAAGGCATATACTTTTTTCAAAAGATAATGACATTTTAATAAAACCAATACATAGTATTGGCCCTACCCTAGTTTTGTTGAATTCATTCATTGAAGTACTCGTTTATTATGTTTAATTTTCCCTATCTCATTTTTTTCTTCTTTGCTTTTATTGCAAATTATAAGTCTTATTTATAGAATTTAAGTTTTTTCTTTATTGTTAGATTGTTTTCATTGTTTCTAAAATGTTATTTTATTTTGGTTTGTTTTCTTAAGTTTTAAAATACAATTGAAAGAATTGTAAGGATCGAAAAAAGGCATCAAGAGAGATTATTATTAGAGTGGAAAAAGCCAAAAAAAGAGAGTAAATACAAGAGGGATTGTATTATTGATTTAATGGTTGTAATTGATGAATCATGGTACTTTAATAGAATTTTTTATTTGAGGTGTTTGTTACGTGATAAAAGATGCAATGTGGTCATTAATGGAGCAATTAGCAACAATATTGTTTAACTTCAATGGTGGAGAAATTACAATTGGCTTTAAAAGATTATCCAAAACCATACAGATTTAAAGTTTTTCAAGTAGATATCAAAGTGGAGGTAACCAAATGTTGTCTAATTAAATTTTCTTTTGGTATTGATTATGAAGACTTGATTTTGGTATGATGTGATCCTTATTAGCACATGTCATATACTATTGAGAAAACGATGGACAAAGGAATGATATGTTGGACATAATTTATATAACAATAAGTTCATTTTTTGAATATAATAGGAAGAAAGTGCCTTTATGTTCTTATCATTTAGAAAGATTTCCTTTAAGCTTCAAACATAATGGTATTGAGTGATTGAAGACTCTCTACGAAAGCTTGAAAAGTACACAAGATCTTGAAATTTTTCAAAGCCATGATGTAGTGAAAAATATTTAATAAAAAGAGTGCAAGGAAGAAGCAAAATCAAGTGAAGTTGAGGTAGTGCAAGATAAATAATCTTTCAATGAAAGAGAAATAGAGTATAATTATGAGAAAAAAATGATCTTAAAAATAGTGGTGAGCATGAGAGAAAATCAAATGAGATGTTTTCTACTAATATTTATTTTATTGACATATTTTACTAAGAAATTATTCAGAAAACACAAAGTAATAAAATTACCATTGATGCATTCAAAGGAGGATATTTAATCAATCCACATATTCCTTATAACAAGATGAATTCGAGGATGAATTCTTTTCAAGAGTGGGAGAATGATATGAATAGGACCATGGAGATTCTACATTCATATAATCAAAATTTCAAAGCTAACCATGACATCAATTGGAAGCATTTTAAATGGAAGTTCAAAGTTATAATTGACGAATCCAATAGTTTGAATCCATCAAAGTCAAACTTACTCTATAAGAAAGTTTTGTCATAGGTTAAAGTCATTAGAGAGCAGAAATCAGAGAATCCTAATTCAACTAGGATTCTTACTTCAATTAGGATTCCAAATTCATGAAGGATTCTTATTTTAGTAAATCCTTATTCAACAATGATTCCTACTCTAATTGGGATTTTGACTTGGGGTTTTATGTCCAAGCTATATAGGTTTTTTGGTTAATATTATTTTAGCTTGATTTAGTGAGTTTTGGGTTTAATGACCAAGCCTAAGCTTGGTTATGATTCTTATAAGTCATTGGGCCATATTTAGTGTCCAATAAGGAATATTGGCTAGACCAATTTCTAGCTTAATTGGTTTGTATGAATTTTCATGTAATTTTAACTTTATTCTATTTATTTATTAAGTTACATTAAAAGTAGCAAAACCAAGTCCTTCTTTCATTTAGGTTTTCCAAGTTATTGTTAGATTAGGTTTTCCAAGTCTTTCTTGGATTAAGATCTCCAAATCCTTGTTGGACTTGGATTAGATAGTAGCACAAATATATGGTTATGGAAACTTTTATTCATAGAATTCATCAATACAATTTTATTATTCATTCATGTTATTTGTCTATTTTTTATGCTTAGAGTGAGAGTGAGAATTTGCTTTCTTCTAATTGCATTAGGAATTAAGATAAACTTATCAATCTAATTGTAGCATTTCTCTTATTCTATAACCTGATTATTTGTGTTTCCATATTATTTAGTTTAAGGTTCAATAGGGTGGGAGTTTAGTTACCATTAAAGTTATATCTTATTGTGTGTATGGGTTTGTGACGTTCTTGTCATTGGGTTTCGCATCAATGACTGAAAACACCCTTTCCTAAACATAGAAGATATCTATCTACACTATCACATATCACTTCAAAAAAAAAAACTTATACTATGGGCAAATTTTAATAAAATATATTTTTAAATTTTTGAAGATTTTTTTAAAGATCTCATCTTCTTAATTATATCTAAACTAAATAATTTAAGATTATTTTTCATATTTAAAGCTTTCACATGCAATATAAGTTATGATTTTAGTTAATAACAGTTAATATATATGAAATGAAAATGCAAAAGTATAAGACAAACTAAAATATGAAACACCAAATTACATATATAATTTTGATAAAAGACATTACTTTTAATATAATTAATCATAAATTTAATTAGAAAAATGAAAGAATTTTGCTTTAAATAAGTGTTGATTATAAAATAAACATAAAATGAGTTCATCTATATTTTTCTTAGCTTTGTTCATGCATTTTGTAAAATGATTAATTTTTAAATCATTTCTTCAATTATTTTCATAATTATTTTTGATTGCACTTGCTACACTTCTTAAATTATGTTGCAAGTAACGAAAAAATTTGCTTAAAAATTTAAAAAATAAAAAATAGAGAAACTTATAATCAAATATTGATTAATAACAAACACTTAAAATATCAAAGATAGATTAATTATTTCTTATTTAAATTTTGTATCTTTTATCTATATAAACTAAGAGAACTATGTAACAAACTAAAAAAACTAACATATATTTGTCTTATAAATTTTTTAATAATAATATATATATGGGAAAGATACAATTAATCATAAAAAAAATGATAAACAAATGAACAAAATATCAAAGGTTGAATAAAAGTATATTAAGAAGATAAAGGATTGATTTTGAATACATATTTTTATTTTATTGAAACTATGGAAAAGACAACTACAATTAAGTGATATTATACTTTTATTTTAACATAAATTGTTCATAAATTGTTTTATTTAAAGATAAATACTTTTAGTTGAATATTATATAATCAAATTATTTAACATTATTTTTAATGAAAATTAGGTATCAAAGTTGAAATTCGGACAGGAAATCTATTATCCTTAATTGATTTTTGGACAAACAAGTTCAATAATTTGTCAAAATTTTTTGATTACATAAAGAAAAGAAGATACTTTTCAAAAGTAATGAACATAAAAGATTTGAATAAAAACTTTTAAATGTTTTATATTTAAATTAATTATGTAAAATTTATCATATACTATGAATATGGAATGAGTGAAGTTGTTATGATTAATATAAATAAACTTATGTAAAAGAAAGTTAAACAAACCTACAAGCCTTGCACATAGCAAGATAGCTAAAATGAAATTACAAGATGAAAAATTCTGTAAAGCAAAGTCATAAAACAAAAAAAATAGAGGAGGGTGATGGAGGGGAGGAACAGGGAAAGTAGAGGAGTGGCTGACTTGCAGAGGTTGAGGACAGATACTAAAACAAACAACTTTTTTGAAAAGTTTAGACATCATAAATATTAAGTCAATAAAAATGGATTCTTTTATAAATAATCAGCATTTCAATCAGTCTGAGGCAATGGGAACCTTGAGAATGATAGTATTATATTAAGGAATCATAATAACTTAGTAAAAGATGAAAGGAAAGGCGACTGACACTGTGATAGTCTCTGCATTGGGAGATGGGAGATGAAAATGTCTAAAACTTGCCTTTTACTATTTGTGGTCACATTTCCACAATCATTGCTTTCAATGGCCGATAGTGGGGGTAAAGTCAGAGTTTGCAATTTAAGGGACAAAATATATTTTTATTATTTTTAAATTTTAGTAAAAATTCATTTAAAATTTCATAGAAAATAAGGTAGATAATTACCGTCATGACTTTTGTATGACTTGATCTATCATGCTTGTTTATAATTTTATCCAGAATTTTAAATTCAAAAATTTGACTTCTTTTTATGATAAGTCAATTGATCCAATACGGATTCGTACACAGAATAACCAATATTACCTATAATAAGTTATATAATATTTAAAAAAATTACTCAAAATGTTAATAAGTAAATAAATCTAAAAAAAAGTTAATTACTAGTTGGAACTAAAATTTAATACATTCTTACTCAGGTTTTTATAAAAATTCAAAAAAAAAACTTTAAAAAATTGCAAAATTTTAAAAAAATATATAAAAGATAAAATATTATTTTAAAATATCAACTTTTTAAAAATTTATGAAAAAGGTACTATATATGTAAAAAAATATTAAAAAGATATAATTTAAATATATGTTAGATATTTGAAATGGTAGAAATCAAAATTCTAAATTATAATTTTTAAAATATTAATTTAGAACAACATATTTTTTATATTTTAATTATTTTTAATTTTAAAATACATTTATTATATATTAAAAAAGCTAAAAATATATAAAAAAATTGTTAGAAATATGTAGTAAAACAGCCATATTTCCATGATTTTGGCTTGTTGGTTCCCTTTTACCCCAACAATATAAGAATCATAATCCGTTCCTTTTATAGGAATACTTTCAAAAGTATTTTAATTTTTTTTATAATTAAGAGTATCAATTCTTCGGAAAAATAAAAAATTATTTCTAACATTTCAATAGACCTTTTAATAATTCCTTAAAAACTCTTGGTAGCATAATAGATCACTCAAAACTCTTTTTCTAGTCGTTAACTTAAAACAACTGTTAAAGCATAGTCGTTGGCATCACACATCAGCTTAAAAGGAAGACTCCAATTTGGGGGTTGAATAATTGGAGTGAAAATTAAAAATGCTTTTAATACGTTAAATGCACTTAGATATTCATTAGTAAAAACAAAAGGAACATCTTGGAACAACAAATGAGTGAGAGGCCTTACTATATTAGAGAAATCTCTAATGAATCGTCTATAAAAACTCGCGTGACCTAAAAAACTTATAATATCCTTAACAGACACGAGCAACGATAGCATCTGAATCACAATAATTTTTACGTTATCTACTTTAATACCTTGAGCTGAAACTTGATGTCCTAAGATGATTCCTTCTCAGACTACAAAGTGACATTTTTCCTAATTCAACACAAGACTAGACTCTTCACATCTCTTAGGGATTTGAAAGAATCCTGAGTAACCATCTAGGTAACACATATAGAAGTGTTTATCTAACCTTTCTAACATCTAATTAATGAACGATAATGGAAAATAATGTTTCCTAGTAGCTTTGTTCAACTTCCTATAATCTATACACATCCACTAACCAGTGACGGTCCTAGTGGGAATCAACTCATTGTTGTCATTTTTGATAATGGTCAGCCCACCCTTCTTAGGAACAACATGAACGAGACTAACTCATTCACTATTTGAAATAGAATATATCGCACTAAGATCTAACAACTTCACAATATCTTTCTAACTACTTCTTTCATATTAGGGTTCAGTTGTCTTTGGTATTCTATGGTAGGCTCATATTCATCTTCAAGTATAATGCAATGCATGCATAATGACAGATGAATACCTTTTGAATCATGAATTGAATAATCTATTACTTTCCTATAATGCCTAAGCACATCTGATAATTTATTTTCTTTTTTAGAATCAAGCATGGCATTAATAATAACATGATAAGTAGAGTTTGATTCTAAGAAAGCATACCTCAAGTTGCTCAAAAGATCTTTAAGGTCAACTTTTGAGGGTGCATTTAGATCATGCTTCCCATTGTTACTCTTAGGCTTTTCTAGTGCCTTGATTTCCAAAGGTCTCTTTAGGTTGAACTTCGATGTTGAATCTAGCACCTCCAGATATGTCATCACTTCATCTATCTTATCTTCCTCTCTGATATCCTTTAGTAAACAAATTTCCAGTAGATCATTGTGATAGCCATAAGCCCTCATCATCATGTCATTGACCACCTCATCAATAACATTGATCCTCAAGCAAGATCCCTCTTCCTTCGTTGGCTTCTGCATCAATTCAAATAGCTTGAAGGAAACCTTTTTGTCTCCTACTGAAAGTGATAAAGCTCCATTCTTCACATCTATGAGTGCTCCAGTTGTAGCTAGAAATGGTCATCCTAAGATAATGTGTATTTTTGCATCTTCTTCCATATTTAGGATCATAAAATTAACTAGAATAATAAAGGTCTTAACCATTACCGATATATTCTCCAAAAACCCCTTAAGGGTATTTTTTACTGATCGGTCAATTAGTTGTAAAGTCATTCTGGTAGGTGTCATATCCCTTACCTTTAACTTCCTTGAGATTATGTAGGGTATCATGTTGACACTCACCCCAAGGTCGTAAAGAGCTTTCTCGATAGACACCTCCCCAATCTGATAGGGAATAGAGAAACTTCTCGGATTCTTCAGCTTGGGAGGAAGCTTCTTATTCAAGATCACCGCACTGCATTCCTCTGTCAGGGTCACTGTCTCTTCCTTGATAATGTCCCTCTTCTTACTCATAATCTCCTTAAAAAATTTTGCATACATTGGCATCCCTCTTAACACCTCTATTAGTGGTAGATTGATCTAAACCTTTTGGATCACCTCCAGAAACTTAACATATTGCCTATCTATATTTGCCTTCATATGCCTTTATGAAAATGGTATAGGTGGTACATATGGTTTACTAGTAGGCTTTAAAGTATCACCCTTTTCCTTCTCTTTGCTCAGTAGTGGTTGGGTATTCTCTTCTACCCTTCCCTTTCCCTTCTGCATATTAGATGATGGTCTATCCTCCACCCTTACCTCCATATCACACAAATTATCAAAGTCTTCCTTAGCTATAATTCCCTCTACCTAAACATGGAGAGCATTACAATGATCTCTTGGATTAGGCTCTGGTTGAGTTGGCAGCTTCCCTTTGGCTTTTAAAGAACTAGCCTATTAAGTAATTTGGTTTTCTAGTATTTTTTTATGAGTGATTAGCTGCTCTAGTCTAGAAGAAAGATTCTTGATGTTATCATCCTGTGCTTTCTGATTTTATAGAATTATTTCCATCATCACTTCAAGGTTTGACTTTTTCACTTGCTACGGTTGTGGATTTGATCATGGTTGAAAAACTGGCAGCTGTCTTATATAGGAGGGCATGTAAGGTTACCCTGATTGTTGTTGATTTTATTAGTTCTGATCCTTCCAGGAGAAGTTTGGATGATTCCTCCACCCTAGATTGTAAGAATTGGAGTATGGATTTTATTACTATTATTGATTACTCTGTTGCTATCTTTGATGATGCTATTATCTAACAAAGTTAACCTGCTTAGCCATCTCCTGCCCTTGAGTCATAAAAGAGTAGTCTCCTAAATGATATAACTTACAAGCCTTATAACTATATGGCTCTAACATCTAACTTGTATTGATGCTATTTATAGATAATTTGTCCAACCTGCTAACTAGAGCGTTGAACTTGGTATTCAACATATTAATAGCCTCTATATTATGAACACCCACAACTTTCCTAGAACCAACCACCTCATTATTCCATTGATAAGAATTAGATAACATCTCCTCTATCAGTGCCTTCGAGTCAGCTAACATCCTTTCCATAAAAGATCCTCCTATTATATCATCCATAATGTTTTCCATATTGGGGTGAAGATCATTATAGAAGATCTGCACTAGTATCCACTCTGATACTCTGTGGTATGGGTATTGGTGTTGCAGGTCCTTGAATCTTTCATTTAATTCATGCAACGACTCACTCTCATGTTTAAAGAAAATTAATATCTCATTCCATAGCTTTATCATCTTAGTTAGTGGAAAGTACTTTGTCAAAAATTCTTGAGCCAGTTGTGTTCAATTCTTGAAGGTGTTCAAAGGCTTGGAATGTAACCAAGACTTGGCCTTATCCTTCAATGAAAAAGGGAACAACCTCTGTTTGATAGCTTCCTCTGACACCCTATTGATTTTGAAGGTGTCAGAGACCTCCAAGAATGTTGCCAGATGCTCATTCAATTCTTTTGATGGAAAACCATGAAAAGGTGAGTTATGCACCATCTAGATCATATTAGGTTTCACCTCAAAGTTATTGCTATTCATGGAAGGTCTAGCAATGCTTAGTTGAACTCCCTTTAGATTGCGCAAGACATAATCCATAAGGGACTTATTAGCTTCCATCTTATATTCTTGTTTTGCTTCTCTGATTGCTCTAAGTCTGGTGTAAAGTATTCTTTCTATCTCTGGGTCAATTTCAAAGCTTTTGTTATATAAGACTCTCCTCATATTATCAAGCTTAGTACCTGTAAAAATGGAAAGAAGTATCATAATTAGTATCACTGAATTAAAAAAAATCTAAATCCTAAATTAATCGATTACTCTTAAGTTACTAAATATTGACTAACAAACATTGATCCCCGGCAATGACATTAAAAACTTATTGGCATATAAATATATCTAACTTAACTTGTTTGGTAATTCAACAAGTTTTAAATTTATAATTCTTATTTTGTAATTGCGCCACCATAAAAATACAAATTGTAACTATAGTAAAGGGTGTCGTTCACCTGGACCAAAGGTAATTAAGTATTAAATATTGATTTCATTGATTATCTAGGTAACTCAACAATCAAACTATAAGTTAAAAAATATTTAATAAACTAAATCATTAACCAATTAGCATAATGTATATACTTTACAATTAATCATAGGGATGGATGAATAAGAACATAAACAAGACCTTTTATTAATAAATCAATTACTAACTTCAAAGCAGTATATTAATGTAAAATTCTTTCTTTTAAAAGAGGTTTTACCTACTAAAAATAAACTAACACCTTACTTTCATAACTACTAAGCTAAATCAAGTGATTAAATTTAGTTTCCACACTTTTTATTCTTTCAAATTTACTTAACTCTTATGTCTAGGTAAATATAATTCAGTGTTCTAAAGTTCTTTCAGTTAAATTAATCATTCTTTCAAAATGATTAACAAAACTGATTAATGATCGCATGTTAAAAGGGCCATATTCTAACAATTGAACATAGTGGCAAGAAATTCAACTTAAGAACATGATGAATATCAAATTATTAAAAGAAAGGAAAGTTTGTTCATATAACGTCCATACCCTATCTGTCACATCCGTACACATAGGCCTCGTAGTATGGGTGTGTGCATGACAATAAGATTGAATGCATATATGATATAGAAGGAAAAGATGTTAAGATGATGAATTTATACGATACATGTATTCATATTTAAATAGTGATACGAGATGTATT
>CANYBF011225324.1:0-13483 GCA_948192965.1 Dalechampia spathulata | reverse complement strand
TGTTTCTTGTATGCCCTATGCCATGAAAAATACCCTAAATAAACTTGAACCTTAAGTGTGTGCTAGGAGCTTTCATTGAACTTAAACAAATGAGCATGTTAAGATGGAATACAAATAGATTTGAAAATCCCGAACCCAAACTCTGAAGAAACTAAGGTCATTTTCAACTATGGAAAACCTAAGTTTTATTTCCTAGTTTTCAAGTTAATTCAATTGGATTAATAGAAACAAACTAGGTGGTGACTCCACATTACAAAACGCATTGTTTTCATAAATCAAAACGGACAAAACGCCATTGAGAACAAGCACCACGGCATCTCATGCCGAACAGCGTGCTGGGCTCCCGCGTCCGGGATGCCCTACTCTTACACATGACATATGAGAAGACATGGCACAAGCATGATATGTAAGATGACATGATATAAGCATGATATATGAGATGACATGACATAGGTATGACTTGTGAGATGACATGGCATAAGCATGACATATGAGATGATATGGCATAGGCATAGCATGTAAGATGACATGGCATAAGCATGACATAGGAGATAACATTACATAAGCATGACATGTGAGATGACATGGCATAGGCATGACATGTATGATGATATAGCATAGGCATGACATATGGAGATGACATGGCATAGGCTTGAGATGACATGGCATAGCATACATCATATAGCAATGATAAAACAAGCATAGCATCACGAATGAAAATGATAATGGCCGATGAAAGGGATCAAAGAAGATAAGGAATACATGAGGGATTTAAGACTAAATCATACAAAATGGGAGAATAAAGCTATTCTATTATAAGAATCTTTATTGATACATAAATCCAAGACATTAAGCAATATCTTAACCACTCAAGAAAAAGTCAACCTTGGATAGCATTAGCCAAAAATACATAAGTGAAAATACAAAATAGACAAGCAAAATCCTTAGTAGCAAATGAAATTTAGGATTTGATCGACTAATTCAGTGCCACATAAAAGCATAAATCAAGAGCTAAAATCCAATGAATTTAATGGTAACAATCATGAAAAGTGAATAAACAGAAGCCGGATCATGAAAAATTAAGTGAAAATAATCAATTTTAGGCAAAATTGATCAATAGTAAAATCAGAATTTCTAAGATCATATAAAACATCACTTAGAAACAAATCAATGTCCAATCAAGCTAAAAATGTCAAGTGACACAAATAAACATAATTAAAATTGCATTAATTGAATAATTAAATGATTTAATAGCAAAATCATAAACAAATGATCAAGGCATAATGAATGGGAGTTATTAACATCATTAAACATCAATAGGAGATAACAAACTCAACCAACTAAAACCTATCACATCATTAACATCATAAATTAGCAAATTAAATGAGCATTTAACTTAAAATATCAATTTTAAAGCTAAAATCAATGAAATATAAATGATATATGATGAACTCAGATCATTAGGGCTATTGTGAAGCTACAAATACTACTGAGAACTTAAAGGAATCGCAAGAAATAAGCAAAAACTAGTGAAAAATGAAGTTTCTGGTAAATCTAAGATGTGATGTGTGTAGCACATCACATGATATGCGCCATATATAGTCTATGTATGGCACACATCATGTGATGTGTACAGCATGTAGCATGCCAGATTTGAAGAAAAGAAGCTTTTTAAGCAAAAACACGATTCAAAACCCAAATCTCAGTAGATTTAACACAATAGCAAATCATTTATAGCATTGATAATCAACAAACCATACATGATTGAAGCCAAATCATTATAACAAAGCCAAAATCATAAAACCCATCATGAAATCAAGAGAAATCAAGGAAGAGAATTAGGTACAATTAATGATTTTTCAAACCTTTTTCTATAAATAAAAGGCTTATATTTATAGGGTGGGTGAGGGAGATGAGAAAGTCACATTAGCAATATGGGAGTTTGGAAAATTATACGCTATGTGCACAATATATAATGCTATATGTGTAGCATATAGCCTAGAAAAAGGCTATATACGCAGCATATAGCAGTAGATGCCATGCATGTAGTAAATTTAACCTATATGCATCGCTCAATGTAGGTATATTGGGATGTACACCATAGGTCAAAGAAGCATCATTTGGAACCCTAAGGCTTGGTACCATATGGAGCATATTAAATTTACTCGGGAAAAGGCCGCCCACCAAATGTATATTTTAGTAACATGCATAGTATATAACATTATGTGCTCCGCACATCAGAAAATGCACCCTATGTGCTCCACCTTCCACAAGCAAAATGTAACATGCTTTGCATATCTAGAACACTTAGAGGAAGCCTAAAAGCATGTATGAAAATTGAGGTCAACATCAGAGACTTGTATTGATCTGAATCAATAAAAACCCAAAATTGCAGCATATGAGTGAAAAGTTAGAGTCAATACGTAATAGTAGCACTGCCTTTTCTTCAATAGTACAATCATTCATAGATTTCCTCCATAGTCACCCTCAAAATTGGCCTTTTATATATCATGATCTTCATTAATTTTATTATCACCGTAGCCTTCTGCAACCTACTACTAGTGCCTGTTGCTACTACTGACTTAAGATTTCCTCATTTGTTTTGCCCTAAAAGTTTGATAGGACCCAAATTAGCATCATAATATACTACTTCAGCCACATCTACTTGAGCATCAAAAGGCTTGTTATCTACCCATATTACTTACACATCATCTTCCTTCTAAAATAAGAGAAATTAATGAAGTGAGAATGATACATACCAATTGGCATGAATCCAATCCTTTCCAAGAAGCACCATGTAGCTAGCAGATGAGTCCACCATAAAGAAGGCAGTAAGGATGTCTTCATTCCAACTATTTTCTCCATATGCAAAACCCCAAGTGTCCTTGTCAACTCTTTTATGAAAGCAGACACAGACACATCAATTAAAATAAGATCCTCAAAAGATTTCCCCAAGGTTCAAAACATCCTTGAAGGAGTTATGTTGATAGTTGATCTATTTTCAACTAGGATTCTGGAAATTGGTCTACCATTGATATATGTCTAAATATACAATGGCTTAGTATGCATCATCATCTTCTTCAATGGTTTCTCCAGTACCATCTCTTTGGGCCCCCGTGGACCTTTAGCTTGGATAGTGACTCCACTAACTGCATTAAAAGTGGAAATCTTACTTGCCCCTGCTACCCCAAAAATGTATACTTTCTCATTTCGCCGATCTTCCTCCATTTTTCCTTCTACTTCTACTCTATTTCCTTTTTCCTTTCAAAAATATACTGATAATAATAAAAAAGAAGTAGTATAACCAAAAGGAACATGAACGTTACCTACCATAAACATGTCTCTTACATCTTTACTGCTCCTAATAGACTCTATATCATACTCTATCAACTTTCTACTAAACTTTACTTTAAGTTTGACATCTTTCCTTTGATTTCCCCTTTCTACTCCAAGTTCATCAATCATTTCCCCGTTAGCTTCCCTTTATTGCCCTTTGCCTTTTGGCTGCTTATGAATTCACATAGCCTTATATTTCTCAACTAGGTTCTTCCTTTACAATCTCCTCTTTTGTATGTGAGTCAAAGGCTAGGAAAACTTCTTATGTTAAAGAAGATGCCATTACTCCCTTAGGTCTAGGGGAATTATGAATATGGGTTGGTTATTTTGAAATCTTAACTCAGTTCTTTTGTAACTCTTACAATCTCTGATCATTAGCTTTGACCTCTTTCTGTAAATCTCAATATCTGCTCTCTACCTTTTAACCTCTAACTTGAGATCCCTTAACTGGTCATCCAATTGCCTAATCTTGTCTTTAGTTCTTTCACTAAAATTCTTTGGTATCCATCCATGCCTAGGGAAAGTTCTAAAGGGCACCCTCTTTTTTTTGTCAGCATCTTTCTGTTTAACACCTTTCTAAGATCTACGGTTATAACATTCATTGTTGCCATTGGGGAAATACATCTTCCTCCACCATCATTACCTTTAGCCTTTTAAGGAACTTCATAATTCCCTTATCAATACGATCTTATATCAAATTCCTAAAACCCCAGCATACATTTGTTTAATGAGTCCAAGAATGGTGATATTTACAATATGACTTCCCTTGAATTCATTCTTGCTAAGAATGATATGATCAGCTAGTAACTTGATAAACTTCTCCTTAAGGAGAAAATCAAAAATCTCCTCAGTTTTCCTCACATCAAACGAATACTGATTATTATGGCATTAAGACCTTTTCTTCTCCTCTACTGGCTTCATTTACAATGAACAAATGTATGAACCAATGGAAATTAAATCAGCCACAGCCACATCCTCGTTAACCTCGTGATAATAGGTACCTATGGATGCCTTCCTTCTATGATTTTCCTCCTTTAACAACTCTTCATACTCTAACACCTTGGCTACCATCTTATAGAAGTCATGAAATTCCATTCGTTGTAATTTTTGTCTCATCTCAATGTCTAGCCCACACTGAGCCATTTTTACAAATTCTATTTTTGGTAGAAAAATCTTGCATTAGTGTCTTAGCTTTTTGAACCTTACAATAAAATAATCAACAGATTCCTCAGGCCTTTATGTTAGCCTAGATAACTCTATCACATAAACTTTTGGCTCAATTCTAAAACACAGTGTATGAAATTGTCTTTCCATTTCCTGCTAAGTACATATTGAATTCCTGGACAATGTTGAGAGCTAAGTAAAAGCTACACCTATCAAAGAGTTAGGAAACATATGTAACTTAAAAAAAGTTAAAATTTTCATAATTTGCTAGTTCACCACACTAAATGGTAAATATGGTAATGTGTTCAACAATTGATTGCCCATTTTCTCCTATAAATAAGGGGAAATCAAGAATCCTATAACCCCTAGGATAAGGATTTTCTTTATCAATAAAATAAGGATATGATTTATAAAGCTCTGGATGTTCTATTTATCATAAACCAAGTACGTACAATTCTTGCACCACTTCCCTTATGATGTCAACTTTAACTAGTATAAGCTATGATGAGGGAAATGGTCTTCCTCCTACACTACCCCCTGGGCTCTGAATATATCCTGAATCATCACAATGGATAAAATGAGACATGAGATTAGTATATCCATAGAATTGATTCTGGTTAGGACTCTTGCCTATAGTTTGGCAGCTTCCAAAAGGATTACCCCTTAAGTAACCTAAATTTTATCTCTCTTGTAGGGTGGCTGGTAGGTTTTCCCAACACCAATACTAATATGAGAGACTTCCCCTTGCCCCCTGAGCTCTTTAAAGGTCTATTTTCTCTTAGATGAATCAACCTCTTCTACTTTTGTTGTAGTAATTGCTTTGCCAATAGTTTCCATAGTCTAGTTGCATCCATAACTGACTTAGTCAAATCTTTATTAGCATCCCCATAGAAACTGCAATCTTTTGAGTTAATTTCTTAAAGGCTTCCTCCATAGAACTTCTTACAGCTAACATTACCATAATGTAGAATTGCTCACTTCTTGGAGACAACACGACCATAGGAAAGACTTGTGTAGTTTCCTCTACTTTTACATTTTAGAGAAGTTCCTCTTACTTGGTTTGTTCCATCAAAGCTGAAACCTCTGTTGCGGCAACGGATGCTCCTAAGTCTTGAGGCTCAGACACAATTTCTTTTTCCAAATTACTTCTGGTTCTTGTAGGCATCATCAATTGTGTCCCACTGAGCGTGCTAAAAAAGATGTTCGTACGATTTTTGTATGTCGTGAGCACGCCAAAGAATTAAAGTATTCTTAAATTATGTGTGCCTTCTGACTTCTTAATCAAAACAATTGTGAATCTCTAATTTGTTTATATTAGAGAATTAAGCTCAATAAAATAATGCTAAACAAGAACGTATTATGAAAAATAATGGGCAATTAAATTTAAAGGATGCCTATCTAAAAACAAAGTAAAATAAATAGAGATTGAATAAAGTAAAGCTAGAAGGAAATTTGTTTTTGAGTGATTTTTGTTGATGATGGTTGTTTTTTTTGTGATTGCCCTCACTTGCCATTTATCCTCTCATAAAACCATCATTCCAAATACTTATAACTGTTACGTACTCATCTCTTGCACTTCTTCCATAATCAACGTGATAACTACCTCTATCATGCATCTTTAGAAAATTAAACCTATTAAACTAAGTAATTAAAACTAATTTAGTCTTGATAAAAATCATTTAATCTAGGCCTATTAAATTAATTAATGATCCAAATATTATAATTTAAGCCTATTAAATCAATTAATGGTCTAAATATTAAATATTTTTTAATTAATAAAAATATTAAATAAATTAATCTAAAATTAATTTATTTAATTATTTTAATTAATTAAAATCAATTTAATTGTTATAAAAACAATTATAGATAGGTTAATACAACTCTAATTACCAAAAATTAAATTCACTTTTTTCAGCATTGGATCTGTATATCATATTAAAACTTATCATCTTTTAAATTATAAATTTTACTACTTTAGGTAGTCATTGCTTGTTAAATCAATTGGTTCATTTAATATCATGTAATAACTGCTCAACTTGAATAATAATAAAATATAAAAAACCTAAATTTGAAATGGTATGAACCATAACATGTGATATAAATTATGAATTATTATATATTGTTCATTTAATTATGTTACGTGGTTATTTTTCAATATTTAAAAAAGCAACATAAATAATTGTCATCATAAAATGAATTGAAATTTAAAAACTAAAATTAATAAAATTAAAATTTCAAAATTTGTGGAAGCTATATGTATATTTTTCATCATAATTAATTAAAAAATGATAAATTTGAGGGCTTTGGTATAATGAAACAAACATGCCATGCTAAACGCATTAGGGGGGACATAAACGTTGAAATGCAACAAAGGTCGTACGAATCCCTGTGCATATGTTACCACACTCACTTTGCCCAACCACTTCAATTTTGGTCATAAACATGCCACACATCCTACCACCCATGATTCTTCTTCCAATTTAGTATTTTATTAGATTAAACATGCCTAAGATATAAATATAAATATTAGATACATGAATATGGATTAGATAGATTTAATTGACATATAATTTTATATTATATGTATTATAAATTTAAGAGAGAATGTATTTTATAATTCTCATCATGGGTTTAATTCATATATGGAAGCGTTTAAGTGCAGGAAGATGCTTTTGCATAATGTGAGACAGATAATGAAGTTCATTGAACGGAGTTTAGAAAACGAAAAACCATAAAAAGAATGTTGTTAATTAAGTTTGCAATAGAAACGTTTCCACTTGGAAGTTGGATAAATAGTTGAGGTTCAGAAATTGGTTAAAGCATAGTTACATTTCCTGGCACGTGCCACAAATGCCAGAATTTTTCAAATTAATTATATAATTAATCCAAAGTAGTTTGGCAGAAGCCATATTCCAAATGCTCATGTATTTTCTTTAGTTTTATTATTATTTTCCTTAAAAAAAGTTGTCCTCTTATATAATTTTCTTTTAATTTTGTGCAACTCCACAACTTGCCTTTAGAATATAAAAATGAATAAATAATTTGGATCCATGAACCATAGAATGATAGATATAAAGCTAACTTGAATAAGATTTGAAATTTAAACTAACTCCAATAACATGATATTATTCATTGATACAATTAATTAATTTATGTATCATATAAAATTAATTTTATATCTTTAACATAAAATCATTTATAGAACACAAGATTACATAATTTAACTGTTAAAAGTAAAATAAATCATATTTAAATTAAATTTAGATGGTTTTTATATTAATACTATAGTTAAATGAATAAAAAAATTCAACATTAGGTGTTTTTACAATTTTATGATAATTTTTTCTTTATTTTAAAAATAAACATTTATTTTTATATTATATATATCTTTCATTAATGCATAACTAAATATCTATAAAGTTTTATAATATTGTAATCTTGAAATATTCTAATTTTATCAATTCATATTTATTTTAAAATAACTTATATGTGTATGAGGATTTTCCTGACTAAAATTAACAAATCAATCATTTATTTTAATAATTTATATTTTAACTAAACTCAATGATTTTCATATCTTTTTAATTAATTTTTTTACATTATCAACTTTACTTCTAGAAAGTAATTCATGTTAATTTACACAAATATCTTTAAAAGAAAATTAATCAAGTTGAATTATAATTTTAACGAATTTAATAAATAAAGTTTAAATTATATATTAAATTTTCAAAATAGACACCTAAAATGAAACAATTAAGAGGAAATATCACATTCATAAAAAGTTTAGGATAATTTCGATAACATAATAATAGTTAAAGTTTTCATTGTTATAAAATCAATAGTGTTTTGGTTAAAAGATGATTGAAAGATTACATATATTATATAAAAAATAAATATTCAAGATAGAATTTTGAAAGCTAGTTAAAGTTGAAGGGTATTTTTCTCAGGAAAAGATTTCTGGTACTTGGAAACTTTAGTGAAATATATTATTTTTTGAGATTCTATTTTTTTATAATTATATGTAAATTTATTAATCTAAAATTATTAATTTAAAATTTTTTTTATATTTATGGATTTCACATGTAATAAAAATTTTAATTTATACTATAATATGCTTTAAGGTTAAAAAGCAAACAATATATAAAATGCATAAAATAAAAATGTAATAGTATGAAATAAATTAAAATACGAGATACCAAATTTCATATTTCACCTTTATATATATGAGTTCAATTAAATATAATTGATCATAATTTTGTATCAATGTATTTTATTTTAAAATAATTATAATTATTTATTATATAAAATGAAATGATGCTATATCAAAGGACGTGAAAAATAATAAAATCATATTTATAACATTGATTATAAAATATGAAAAGGTTTATTAAAATGAAAGGATGATATATTCAAGAGTGTGAAAAATAATAAAATCATATTCATAATATTGGTTATAGAAAATGAAAAGACTAATCATATTAATAATTTTATTTTAATGTATTTTATTTTAGCATAATTATTTAAAAAATAAAAAAATTTTACTTTTGATAAATGTTAATTATCATTTCAATGACTTTCATTGTTATTTTTTATTATACTTTATACATTTTCCTAAATCTTATTGCAAATAACAAAAAATTGCTTAAAATTTTAAATAACTAAAAAATTAAAAATGTTACAACTAAGTAATAAATAACAATATATATTTAAAATATTAAAATAGATTAATTATTTCTAATATAAATTCTCTTTTTTATTTACGTAATTTTTAAAAATAACATATATTTATTTTATAATTAAATTCTTTAATAATAACACATATATTAAGAAAATACAATTAATCATAAAAATAAATGATAAAAAATCAATACCAATGAATAAATTATCAAAATTTATGAATAAAAAAATAAAATTTATGAATAAAAAATTAAACAAAATCTAAATACTTACTAGTTAGTAAATATTTAAGTATTTTTTATTTTCTTCACTTTCTCATCCCAACAATTTTCATTATATACTTATATATATACTACAAACATCAATATAATAGAAACATGAAAGGTCATAATTTAATATCTAAATATTTGAAGATATTATAAAAAATGAAAGTATAAAATATAACTCTATTATATATAAGATATAAAGAGAGATGAAATATGAACATCAGAATAACATCAAAGGTCATAATTGAATAAGTAATTAATTGATAATATTTATTAAAAAATATGAAAGGTTTATAAAAAATAAATTGATGAAAAATCAAAAGAGAAATACAGAGGATTAATGTAGTAAAAATCAAAATTAATAGTTAAAATTATACAATTTTTAAAATATGTCATATAAATAATAAATACTTCTAAAATAAATATTTGAACATCCAATTATATATATATATATATATATATATATATATATATATATATTGATTTGATCTAATGGGAATTAATAAAATTAAAAGAAGTGATTGAGGCATTGGGAATTGAAATAAATGATGGGGTTGTACTAAGATTAAATAGATAATGAAAATTAAATTGAAATTATTAGGAGAAGTCATGGCTGGTGGATTTTGACTGTAACCCAAATCAACATATATAAATCAATGGGTATTATTAGTCCCCTATAATCAATAATTTTCTTAAAGTAAAGGAATTATACCTAAATTAATCATTTTACGCATTTCATTCTAATTTTCATGTAAAACATATGGGCGGCTACTAGGATTTTTTACATACTAATTAAGAGGCATTTAAATTAAATAATTTTTTAATATATTATTAAAATTTTTATAAAATTATTCATTAAATAAATATACTTAAGAGTTTTTATTAACAACAAAGAATAAAAACATATTTGGTGTCTTTTTTTAAAAAAAATCTCATAATCATGTTTTCCCTCTATATTTATTTTACATGTTTCTTGCATCATTATTTAGATTAAACTTTTATAATGTGTATTATATGTTAATATAATTTATTTAACCCGTTATTTATCACAATTTCATATTCTACTTTTTAAAATTTTCTTTTATCATAATAATATTTTTTATAATTTTAAATTAATATTTATTATTTAAGCATTATATACTTGTACAAAATATTATTTAATACAATTATTTATGCTTATTAGTTATTTTTGACTGACTTTAATAAGTATTCCATATTTTTTTTAAAATTATAAATAATATTTTTATTTGTATAATTTTAATTAAAACTATTACTATTAGATAACTAAAATAAAATAAAATAAATTCTTATAAATTATCTATTTCAAATTTAATATAATTAGTATTTTTAAAATTTTAATAATTTAGATAATTAAATTATTTAAATATTAAATAATCATATGATTTTCATTGAAAAAGTTAAATCATATATTAACAATGTGTAATATTTTGTAACTTTAATAAATACCTTATATTTTTAAAAATAATCATAAGTAATATTTTTTCATATAATTTTATCATAAAAATTAGTCATTATAAATTAAAACTATTACTATTATATTATTAAAATAAAATAGAATTAGTTTTAACAAATTTAGATTATTTAATAAACTTTTATTTTCTTTAAACTAATCATTTCTAATAAAAAATAATTCATATTTATATTTTATTTTGAATAGAATACTTAGATAAGAATTAATTACTATAAATTAAAATTATTACTATTTAATAATTAAAATAAAATTAATTTTAATTTTAATAAATTTAGAGAAATGATAAAATTATCATTTAACTTGTTCATCACTTTTCTTACAATATTAATTACAAATTCGAGAGGTGTGATCAATCAATTTATTTCATTTAACTTTAATTGTATGAATTTGAAAATATTAAGGTATATATTAATAATATGAAATATTTTATAATTTTAATAAATATATCATAAAATATAAAATAATTATTAATTAACAAATACAAACAAATCAAATTATTAGTATTTAATTTTGAATAAAATTTATTTAGGTAAAAAATTAGATAATGTAATATAAAATAATTAGTAATTAACAAATACAAATAAAATTAATAGTATTTATCTTTGAATAAAATTTGTTTAAATAAAAATTAGATAATATAATATAAAATAATTAGTGATTAAAAAATATAAATAAATCAATTTTTTTGAATAAAATTTATTTAGATAAAAATAAGATAATATAATATAAAATAATTAGTAGCAAATAAATTAAATATTTTAGAAAATAAAAAATTTATTAAAAAGGGTAAAATTATCTTTTCTTTTATCCCCGCCTTCTTTTAATATACTAGAGTTTCATAGCGTACGTTTCATGTTAAGATAATTTTTTTGACCCGTCATTTGTAATAATTTTATATTTTATGTTTTCAAAATTTTTTGACCCGTCATTTGTAACAATTATGTATTTATTTAAAATGTTATTCATATAATATTTTCATCCATTCATTTATAAAAGAAATGAGAGCTAATGTTTATTTATTTATTCGATAGCAAGACCTCTTTATAAATTATATTTTTGTGTATGTTGGTTCCTTCTTTTTTAGATTATCTTTTTTATTAATACCATTGTTATTGAGCTTGAAATCACTCTTGATAATGCAATATATAGTTATCAATATGAAAAACATCTTATCGCAAGTATACTCTTAAATTTATCCCTACGCCTTATTTATAGTTATTGTAAAATATAATCGTATTAGAAATTGCTTCCTTTTGAATTAAATAATCTTAGTTTTTGTATTCAATATATTAATAGTTATATAAAAAATCAAAAATTAAAAACATAAAGTGTTAATTCTAATGAAATTTTACAACATAATGTAATTAATAAAAATAATTACAATCATAAATCAAAAGAACATGAATGATACTAATAAAATATTATGATAATAATGTAATTGAAATAATATTTTTAGATAATGAAATAATATTTTAAACTAATAAAATATTTAAATTATTTAAAAATTAATTTTTAAATTTATTATAATTTTTTTAAAAATGAACATCTTTATTAGAATACTAATTTACTAATTTCAAAAATGTAATTCTATCATATGATTTTATCTATCAATATTAGCAAATTAATATAAGGTTAAGTTAATAATATTCATAGAATAATATATTAAACATTATATTATCCATAACATAATATAAAATCTATAATATATTCATTATATATTAATTGATATAGTTTAATTAATTAGCTAATAAAATAATGATAAATTAATAGCTTTATTATGTGTACAAATTTAGATTTTCAATTTTTTCATTTGAGTATTAAAATAAACAAATTGAAAATGTAAATTATGTGCATAAATTGAGAACATAAATTAGTATTATCAATTTTTAATTATTGTATTTTTTATTTTTTATATTTTATATTTTATATTATATATATTATTTTTATTAGATAAATATCACTAATTGTATTTTTTGTTTGTTAGGAGATAATTATTTTATATTTTATATCATATTCTCTAATTTATACTATTTATAAAGATAAAAATTATTAATTTTATTTGTACTTATTAGCTACTAAATTTTATTCAAATATGACTACTACTAATTTTATTTTTATTTATTAATAATTAATTATTTTATATATTATATTATATTATCTAATGTTAATCTAAATAAATTTCTTAATAGATAAATACTCTTACTTTTTAGCAGATAAATATAAATAATAAAATAAATGTATTAATTGTAATTAGTGTATTATTTTATATTTTTATTAAAATTTGTTAATTTAAATATTACTTTTTAAAACTTATCAAAAATAAATTTAAAAATGAATTTAAAAAATATAAATAATAAAATAAATTTTTATTTAATATAAATCAATGAATAAAATAAATTTATTAATATTAATTAGCATAATATTAAATTAAATTAAATTTTACATAATTATTTTATTAAATTTGAAAAATGTATGCCTTAATGTGAATTAATATAATATTGAATCATTATATCACTATTAAAATTAAAAAATGAAAAATGTAAACTAA
>CANYBF011225061.1:0-42419 GCA_948192965.1 Dalechampia spathulata | reverse complement strand
CAATTTTTTTAATAGAATCCAATCTAATTCAATGATAAATAAGTGGTTAAAATTTAAAATTAACATTCAAACTATAACACTTTCAAATCTTAAAAAATCGTAAGCTATAATAAAGGAAAAAATCAAAATTTTATGTGTTTTATGCATAGATTGTAAACCAAATCGCTCTGATACCACTGTAGGTTTATGAAAATATGATTAGCAGTGGAAGATATAATTTAAAACTTTTAAAATTCACATTTTACAATGGATCTTGTAATTCTATACATAGAAAACATCACATACAGAGAAGATTATATAGATATAAGGAGATTGAAAAACTTACTTTTAAGTCGATCTACTTCTTTCTTTTGCCTTCTGAAAAGTTGTAGCAAACTTTTCAATCCCCAAGGATAGAGGATCTCCAAAATATCCACACAAGTTAAGAAAATGATCATTAATCAAATTACTATTTTTGTTTAGAGACTAGTAAAATAAAACGTAAAGAGAATGGATGAAGAATGGTGATTGAATTCAGTTTTTCTCCTTGATGTTCTATCAAAACTGAATTGTTTTCCTTGTTCTTAAGCTTCAAAATTCTGGAAAGCAGAAGGAGGAAGGAGGCAGCCAAAATTTTCTTTTGTCTCTCTTTTATTTTTACCAAAAACATCATATGTAACCCTAACTAGGTTTAAGGTTGTAATAAGTCAAGTCATGTGCATGTCACATGCTTCTAACATGTGACTTGCATGTGACTAACTTAAATTTCCTTTCAAAAGTACATGCCAATCATGTGCACTTCCACTTAATTCATCATACATGAATAAGTCATGTGACAATCACATTTTTGACTATTAAGTCAATTAATTCCGTCAAAATCCCATATATACCATGCGTGTAGAACATATCATCTTAAATCACTTGTATCTTGAGTTCTACTCATCAAATTTTAGTGATCTTAGTATCAAATCGAAGCTCTTTTCATGCTCTTTCTAATATACATGAAAAATCCTAGTTATCTAATAACCATAAAACATTATTTCACCAATATCCATTTATGATTATCATTTCCTTACTTTTAGTGTGCGACCTTTTGGGTTCTTGACATGTTGGCAACATATGAATATATTATTAAACTTCATTTAATAACATCATATGTAAATCATGAGCAATGTCTAATCATACATCATGACTACCCAAATGCCAAAAGGTCATTATTTTGACTACAACCCTTCCACATCAGATTCCATGCAATAAACTCCTTTCACCATCCTTTATCTCATTTAGATTTGAGTATAGATTAATGTCAACTCAATGCATGATCAAGTGTGTTAGATCATGCCCTAAATTTGATGTTTCATGTACCATAATCTTTATTCCTATAATGCTCTTATGAAACTCATTCATTAATAAGCATTCTACTCAGGGCAGAGATCCCTGAATAAAGAATATTACATGAATTAATGAGATAAACCCCTACAGTTGATCTAAAGTGGTGAATCCTTTATTGATAAATAAATACCTTCAACTACTTCACACTATATCCAACCTTTAAGTTATGAACGCCTCTTATGGAGGAATAAAACATATGAGTCAAAACATAGTGATCTATAATTAAGATAACCTTGTTATCTCAAGTCTTAAGGATACTTGCATTACTGATATGAGTGAGATATGCTTCACAGACATAGATCAATCATCAATATGAAATCTCACCAGCAAGGCCTCCAATGAGACAACCTCCCACTACTCATCCACATGTTCACTTTAGACAACTCTTGTCATGATAAATAAGAATCATCCCTAAAAGAAGTGTAACATGTGCTGATCTTAACCGCGTCAATAATATCCATTCTTATTAATACATTGATCAAGGATAATTTAGATATTGAACATTTGCATACAATAAGAATCTCATTTCATAAACTTCTTTAATAATTCCTTTTTACTATTCCAATATCTTGGAATTCATTATTTAGTTAATAACTTATTGAGTAAACTGAATAATAAATGATGCCTTTATTGGTAAATGGTCCAATATCAAATTACAATGAAACATGATACTCTAGAGCATACATTAACAGGCGTGTCATTTGCTAGTAGAGTTGGAGCATTGGGCTTTCTAGGTAATTAAAGAACTGAATATGGATATTGATAGAGCAGTAAACAAAAGGAAGTTACAGTTGAATGAATTATAAGAACTTTATCTAATTGCTTATGAGAATGTCAAACTTTATAAGAAGAAAACTAAAGTCTGGCATGATCTGCATATTGTGGAGAAAAGTTTTACAAAGGGATAAAAAGTTCAATTATTCAATTCAAGGTTGAAGTTATTTCCGGGCAAGCTAAGAAGCCGATGGTCAAGGTCGTTTATAATGGTATGGGTTTTACCCTTTGGTGTGTTTGAACTGGAAAATAATGAAGGTGGTCATTTTAAGGTTAATGGGCATTGACTTAAGGTATACATGAAAAGGGTTGAATAAGGGACAACATGTCACACCCCAACTCGGCGTAACATGCTTCCATAAAATAGTTAATAATCCCCTAAGCAAGGAAATCATTAATTATTCTACAAGGGATCTATACAAATTTTTTTTTTTTGCATTTAGTTAAATCTGACATTCAATAACACTTATAGACAAAAGAAATATCAAAATACAATAGTATGCAACCAATATATCTAAAACATATGTCTTATATTTGCTATGCATACTAATACCATCCTTTGTTATATTAGATATGTTTATTTACTTTCACACAATCAGTTGATATCGATATTACACACAACCAACATTCATAACTGAAGGATTACTACCACTAAGGTTAATCTAACAAGCTGTATATATAAAGATAACATGGAGTATGTTACATTGGTCCCAAACTACTTTGAGAATGAGATTTCTTTAAAATCATAATCTTCTTTGATTGTAGATTGGCTAGCCTAAACTCTCACCTGAAGTTCCTGGTCCTGCGTTCATCAAATGATAAATGCTTAGTATAAAACTCAGTGGTGCTATAAAATAAGTAAATGACATGAACACATATCATAATAATCATATTAAAGTCAAATCATTGCAACTCAACATTTACCAGTATAACTATATCATATCATGTCATTTTACATCACCCATTACTGTTATAATCAACCAGTATAACATACTATGCAATGATAGGAGCAAATACCATAGAAGAATCCATAGTAATTTTTCTTGTATTAATTATTGTACTGAACATCATTACTCTATGTACATCTTTATATAAGCACGTTTGTAATGCATTCATCATTCTATCCATTATACTTTCATGATATATGAATGATGATGCATGTCTGTAAGAATGCATTCATGCTTTGCATTCTCCTTCTGATTTTCTTGTAACATTTCATTTCTTTTCTATATGATTATGCACAATCTCATACTAGGATCATTTCTCTATGTACCAGTACTGTATCATTCTCTAGTTCCTATAGGAATATAACATTTCTCTATGGTTCATAATAAGAACCTATATTGTATGATTCCATCAAAGAAATCAATAATAACTATATGATCCAATACGTTATCAATGAATATTGCTCTGTATATCACTTTCTTTTCTCCCTTATATCCTCTATATGATATGTCATGAATATTCTTTATGTATGGATGACTCATGACATGATGCATAACTCGAGGAATGATACGAACTCAAAAGAGTCATAATGGAGTTGCCACTGGATGGTTCCAGATTGGTTCAACTAACCCATAGTATGAGTGCTAGTTAAACCCTTCAGAGATGGGTTCAGTTGGTGAAGATCTATTTCTATGAGTTTCCAAAATCGATTTTACCATTATAGTTGGAATTAATTATCCTAAGCATGAAAACAAGTTAGCGTATAAGTAAACACATAGCGCGGCATGCGATTTGGCATAGCATAATTTCATATAGAATAATATATAATGCTATATGGCATTTGGATGACATAGCATATGCATGACATGTGAAATGATGACATATTAAAATGACATGGTATATGCATGACATGACATAGTAAAATGACATGGCATATGTATGACATGATATAATAATATAGTATATGCATGATATGGCATAGTGATGTGTGTGTGAATTGGCATTCGATATGGCATATGATATGGCATACGTTGTGGCATGTGATATGGCATACGACATGACATGTGATATGGCATGGCATAATGACATAGCATAATGGCATATGACATGGCAAATTGGCATGGTATATTGGCATATAACATGAAAAATAGCATGTATGGCATGGCCGATTGGCGTATTTAAATAATATTAGCATACGAGGTAATATATGTTATGGCATGACATATGCATGGCATGGCATAGAAGTGTGTGATGTGGTATGTGACGTAGCATGTAACATGATATGGCATATATATTTTAGCAAATATAATAAACCATCCACGAAATAAAACTATCGAAAGGTCGGTGAAAAATATCGAGGAAGTAAGGGATACATAAGGGAATTTAAAGCTAAACTACACCAAATAAGGGATAATGCTATCTTATTACATAAAATCTTCATGTATACAACATTTTGGGACATTAAGTAACATCCCCTCCTCCTCGGGAAATTTTTCTCCTCGGGTTGCACGAGCCAAAAATGCATGAGTGAAAAATGCAATATCAATAAATAAATTCATCAGTAGTAAATGAATTTAGGACTTATTTGAATAATTCTATGCCACATGAAATCATGAACCAAGAGTCAAAGTCCAATTAATTATATGGCAACAATCAAGCAAATTAACACGAGCCACATCATGAAAATTAAATAAATAAAAATAATTTTAGGTAAATTTATTTTCAATCGATCATGACATATTGAATGAGAATTGCTAACATCACACAAATAATAATTAAAGATAGCAACCTGATCAACCGAAGCCAATCCTATCCAAAATCACATTTTAACAAGTTAAATAAGCATTTAATCCATAAAAATTAATTTTGAGGCCAAAACTAATTAAATGTGATTAATTTATGATAAATTCAATACATTTGAGCTACTGTTAAGCATCAAATGTTACTGGAATCATCAAATCGAAACTGAAATTTCATGAAAAATGCAAGGTATGTACGCAACATGTAGTGCTATGTGCGCAGCATATAGGCTATCTGCTACGTACATAGCATGATGTGTGGCATACATAGGGAGTAAATCTATAAGAAAATCAAATTTATTAGCATAAACACGATCAAATTTATTAGCATAAACACGATCTATAGACAAATCCTAGTAACTTTAATGAAGACAGTATCTCATTTTGAGTATAAACAAGCGTTCGAATCACAAATCCATCAAGTAAATGGCATTTAATTTGAATAATTAATTTTAGAGCTAAAATCAATTAGATCTAGACAATATATGATAGATCTAGAACACTAAAAGCATAGACAAGCCTCTGATGTTGCTGGATTCATCAGATCGGGTGAAGAAATGAGCTAAAACGGAAGAAAATAACATTTTCTGGAAAATCTGAGGCCTATATAGGCCTATATGCGCCACACATAGGTGTATATGTGCACATATTGTCTAGAAAATAGAAGGAAAATTAAGGTTTTTGAGAACAACATGAGATCTAACTCAAATCTAGGCATATCAAAGGCAGAAAGGTGTTATTTTGATTACAAATAGGCATTAGCAATCAATAAACAAGCATGATTAAGGCCAATCATCCAGAAAACAACCTAAAAAATCATAGATCCAAGCAAAAACAAGAAGAAAATGGAAGAAAAATGGGTATTTAACTTACCATAGTAGGTTTTTCTTCAAGATCTTGCATTCCAAACATGTTTAGGAGCCTAACTAGTGTTAATTAGTCTCTAAATCCTAAACAATTTACTTAATTAAGAGTTTAATTAAGTGGAGTATGAATTTTGGCAAAGTTTGACTATTTTTAGGGAATTTTTGGACCTTTTTCCACGAACCCAAGGCTTACATTTATAGTGGAAGGTGCTAGGGTTTAAGAAATCAAATTTTTGATGTGGGATTTGAAAATTTTTAGGCTATGTGCATAGCATGTAGTGCTATGTGAGCGACATGTAGTGCTATATGCGCAACATGTAGTGCTACATGCTACGTACATAGCATTTTGACTCATCACGTAGGGCCCATTATGGTTGCATCGAGATGTGCACCCCATGTCCAACGAGAGTCATTTTATGTTCTAAGACATTATGTAATATGGTGCATCTTAGATTTGGTCCCAAGAAGGCTCCCGACCAAACGTCATTTTTTGCTATATGTGTAGCATATAGTGCTACATGCTATGCATATAGCATTTTGTATGTTATGCGCTGCACCTTGTACAAGCAAAATGGAATGTGCTCTGTATGTTAAATAAGCATTATTTGACATTCTAAGACGTTCTATATGGAGCACATCAGATTTGGCCCGGAAAGTGGGTCTCACCAAACGTCTTTTCCCGCTACATGCTACACATATAATGCTATGCGCTCAACATGTTCCATTTTGCATGCTATGCGCTCTAAGTTCCACAAGCAAAATGTAACATGCTACACATACCTAAAATACTCAGAGGAAGCTAAAAGGTATGTGTACAAACCAGGGTCGACATCGGGGACCTATGCCGAGCCAAACCGATCAAAACCCAAAATTGCAGTGCGTAGGTGAAAATTCAGGGTCAACAGTTTACCCCCTGATCAGGATTATTTTGAAGTGATACAGGCGTAAGTCATCAAAACGAGATATGATCATAACATGACTTTTCACCAAGAGTGAAGAATGTACCTAATTGATGTCTGTATTGAGGTCTGATGATCATGTTGAGGCTTGCAGGATGCTCATGTTGAGGCTTACAGAGTGCTTGCATTGAGGCTTACAAAGTGCTTGCATAGAGGCTTGCAGAGTGCTCGCGTAGAGGCTTACAGGGTGCTCACGTTGAGGCTTCCAGAGTGCTCGCGTTGAGGCTTCCAGAGTGCTCGCATAGAGGCTTGCAGAGTGCTCGTGTTGAGGCTTACAGAGTGCTCATGCTAAGGCTTATAGAATGCTCATGCTGAGGCTTACAGAGTGCTCGCATTGAGGTTTGTAACCCAATTCTACCACTGGGAGCCCGGTGCTTAGGCTAGATGATCAATATTGAGCTGGTGGTGTTTATACTGAGGCTTACGACCCAATTCTGCTACTGAGAGCCCAGTTCTTGGGGTAAAATGATCAAGGCTAATTGGTGGTCTTCTGTAAGACCAATGGCTTTGCTGTGAGGCTTAAAATCATCTGGTATCAGCATTCAGATGCCTACTGCTAGGGTTTATGAATCAAGGGCTTGATTCTGGGATCGCTGCTAGATCGGGTGATCAACTGAAAGGACCTGGGTGACCGTCTGCTAGGTTGATGCTTGCACCATCAAATAAATGTCGAATATCTCTAAAATGGCATTTGGGATCCTCTATCAGGGCTTGATATTTTCTGGTCAATGGTTTTGACCAATAATAATCCCCATCCAGTCATTGGGAACCCGACGTTCAGGCTAAACAATCTAGGCTGATTGGTGGTCACTGCAAGATTAATGGCTTTATTGCGATGCTTAAAATCATCTGATGTTAGTATCCAGATGCCTACTACTAAGGTTTAAGAATCAAAGGCTTGATTCTATGATCTCTGTTGGATCGGGTGGTAAACTATGGAACCAAAGGTGACCGTCTGTTGCATCAGGGTGATCAACCATCAAATCAATGCTTGCACCATTAAATAAGTGTCGAATATCTCTAAAGTCTGCATTTAGGATCCTCTGTCGGAATGCGACACTGTCTGGTCAATAACTTGATAAAAAGTCAAAAGTTTAACTAATTTTGATCATCTACTGGATCATTTTCCTATCTATGCTAGACATGGAAAAATAATTTATTAATGAAATTGAAATTGAAATGGTTTAGGAAAAATACCTGAATTTTTGAGTATCAGTCTATTGATTCTACTGATTTGCAATATGTATGACCTGTGCAGGTACCTCGGGATGCCATGGCTGACATGATGAGGCTATTGACAAAACTGTGTCATTACCATACCTCTGAGATGCTGGAAGTCCAGGTAAATGCCTGTTATAATTATGAGCATAATTTTTATGCATAGATGCATGACTTATAAGTCTATATGCTCGTGTTAATATGGATGAGTCATTGCTCGGAGCAAGATTGCTATGCTTGAACAACTGAGGTAATGGGTAAAGAGATTGTTCGGCTGTTGGTGAGATCATTGCTGATTACAGAGGGTTCTATAGGTCTTACTGTTATCTTCTAACTGTGTGGCCATAAGCTGATGGCTACCTCATCACGGTTGAGGGTAGTAGAATTCAAATTGCTAGCGCAGTTTTTATTTGTCAACTTATCTGGTCATGAAGATTTAGTGATTGGGTCTATGATAGATCAGATGGAGCAGAGTTAGACCCCTTTTCCTATAATCGTAGCATAGACAATCCTTGAGCTGGATAGTGTGAAGCGAGGATAGTCTGAATGCCTCAGTGGTATGATGCTTCTGCTGCAGGTAAGAATTTTAGGTATAAAGAATTCTAAGCCGCCTTTGTAGGTTTTCAACTTAGAAAAGCTGTGTTTTTGCCCTAATTTTTGCATGAGTCACCTTTTGTAAGGTTTTTGACTCATCAGGCTGCTAATTTTGCTTCAAACCCTAACTTTTGCCTGAATTGCCCCCTTGGGTTTTCAACTCAGCAGGTCACTCTAATTTTTGCTTGAGCAGCCTTTTGCAAGGTTTTCAAATCAGTGAGCCCCTTTTTTTGGCTTTAGAAGAAGCTGGGGATCTTGGCACCTCCAGCGGGTGATCTATAAAGATGTGTACCTTATAGCCATATGCGGAGAGACTACATCTTTAGCGAGGTGAGGATGCTGACATTCAATGGTTAGATCGAGTAGATGGAAGTCATCCCAGAGAGTGAGGTCGGGTGAACCTATTCTTAGTGGCACATACAGCATGTGATGGTAAGGACTTACACAAATTACATTCCCTTGTTGGGCTTTAGGTGTTGCACACATTATGATCTTGCTAGGATCTGTTGTCAGTATAGCTACAGACGGATTATCCTTTCGTTAACTAAGTTTAAGGGAGGACGATTGTTGTCCTACTTTCTGAAGCACATAAAGAGAACCTGGCCTCATTGTAAGATCATGTTGGTAGGGACCCTTGGAGCTGGGTCTTCTATAGATGATGAGTATAAGTTGTGGGTGCTACGCTACAACTAGGATTCTATACTGCAAGAAATTGTTAGGCAACAACATTGTATGCAACACAGAAAGACAATGTTTTGTGTTTGCAACTAGTATTACTTATAGCTAAGTTTATGAACATGTGTTCCATTTGCATTAATGAGATTAAAACATTTACATGAAAAATGTTAAAATCAACACAGAAGATTCTTGATATGCATCAGACTTAACCCATGTTATTAACTAGCCTCATGCAAGATTTTCTGATCAACTATTTTAAAGTTCTCCTTCTACTTTTAAGAGCTCTAACTTTTACATGAGTTATCTGAGTGGATTTTTAACTCATTGAGCAAGTATTTTTCTATCATCTTAACTTTTGCGTGAACCGCTTATACAGGTTTTTAGCTTACCAAACTTTTCATTTTTATTCTACTCTTCTTTTTGCCCTTTACTCTAAACAAAATACTTCTTTAGCCAATCAAGGTTGACAGATTCTGAAAATTCATTGCCTTCCAAATCTAAAATACGGACAGTGCCTTTAGATAGGATCTTTTTAACGAGGAATGGACCTTCCCGATGTGTTTTTCATAAGTTCTTCACTCACAAAGACTTAAACCTATTTATTCTCTTTTATAAACCTCCTTTCATCTTCTCTTTATTGTTTTCTCTATGAATTTCCTGTTATAAGGAATTCCTTTATTCATAAAGCACTTTATATCATATTCATCAAATCAAAACATTCATGCATCCTATCTCATTCATGCATTTCATGCTTTAATCAATCGTTAATTATAACGCACTCATAAAATGCATGCATACAGGAATATTGCATAAGTGAGGATGTAACACAACATAAGTTTATTTGTTCTCAGAAACCAAGTAACACTCTAAGTTTGGGGTCATATCACGACCATGGTTTTAATTATTTGTTTGGTGTGTTGTATGTGTTTTTCTTTTATTATGTTATTCTGTTTATGATGATTATTCTATGTGTTTGTTTGTTCTGTTTATTCTATTGGTTCTGTCTATATTGATTTTATTAAATTTTTCAAATATGTTGATGTAAGTTATGTTCTATGTTTGAGTTTTATATGTTATGATTTGCATTTTACATGCTTTAAGTGATGTTTTTGTTTAAGTAGTATATATAGCTTACGTGGTATATTTTATATGTTAGTCTTGCATATTCATGTTTTTGCATTTAATTACTTATATCTCATTTTTCACTTCAATGTTTACTTGCATATTATCATAACTTCATTCATTAAACATCGAATGCACATAGGCATTATTGCATCTTTCCACGTATTTCATGTAAGCATATGATGTTTATTCCACATTAATTTCATTTCCATGTCACATATAGGTTAGTATACTTTATATGTCATTATTGCAAATTACAAGAGCATGTGCATTTATTACATCTTCACTTGCATTTCTTACATTTTCATATGTTTTATCATTTAGTGCTTTAATAGTTTTTAATGAATTTAATGCATTGAAAGTTATGTTTTACCATATCTTAATTTATGTGCCATGCATTTATCATTTGTTTGAGGTTTTGCTTAAGTATTTCATGTGTAGGTTTAATGCATTTATCATTAACTTTAAGTTTTCATTAAATTTCATTAATCTCATGCATTTTACATGACTTATGTAATCCCTACATGAGTTGAGTCCTACACGATGGCTTTTAGGCTTTTATTTGCTAGATAAAACACAAGTCAATTATTTCAAGCGAGTTTTACACGATTCGTGTAAGGTTCCACATGACTCGTGTAGAACTCACTAGTTGTTATAACCCAATATTTTTAAACCTGAAGCTTACATGACTCATGTAAGACACTACACAAATCATGTGATGCGATTTTCCCCCTTAAAAACCTTCACTTTTTACTCTTTTCCTCACTCAAACACTCACTCTACCCTACCTAGCTGAAACACCCTTCCTCTAAACTTACTCTCTTCATCTTTTTCCTACATACTTCACTATCTTACACTTCTTCTTGGTTTAAGATCATCAATTGCTTGTTTATTACTTTATTTTTCTTCTTCCATCTTCTATATTGTATCTCACTTGCTTATTTGATTTCATCATCCTCCTTGAGTGTTTTAATGCTTTTAGGGTTTTTGATAATTCAATTTTCTCTTTGTAAATTAAGTAAAGTTTTTGCTTAATTTTTGTTTGTTGGTACTGGATTTTGGCGTAATTGTTGTTTACTTGTTCAATCATTTAGAATTTCTCTCACTCTTCATCATAAGCAAAAGGAAAATAGGTGAGTCCTCTTCTTCCACTCCAACACCTCCATTCCCAATCACTAATCCTATTTAAGAGACGAGGTATGCCAATTTACACTCTAGAGAACTTATTGCTACTAAATTTCTTAATGATGATACTTTAAATCATTTGAAATGTTAAAATAGAGTGTATAATTTCATTGATAAACTTGGTTGGAGACAATTCATATTACTTAGGGAACAATCTCTTAATGAGTTGACTTTATAGTTTCTTAGTTCAATTAAAGGACAGTTGAATCCTAATCTAGAAAATTATGGCATTGTCAAATTTAGTCTAGGAGGGAAAACATTCAAATCAAGTTTAGATGAGTTAAGAGAGATCTTTCAAATGCCACAAGATGGGATGGATGATGCTCCAAGTGATTTTAATTCTATTACCGTGTTTGCTGAGTATGTCACACTGGGCCACTTACAATATAATTGTAGTAGTTCTAAGGTAAGCTAGATAGGGTCCTCTATTATTAGGTTTATGCTTAAATTATTTTCTAATGTAGTCTTACCTAGGAAGGAGGGTTCCAAAATAACAAACTCTGAACTTTTTCTGGTTCAATGCATGACTATCGGTGTTAGATTCGATGCTACATTATGGATGGTGAAAGATTTTATCTAGCTAAGAGAGTCAACCAAGAATACTCCTATCTGTTGTCATGGCTTAGTGAATATACTAGGTAGGCATTTTGGAGTACTAAAAACTAAGAAGATTAAGTATATAGTAACTCTGGGTAAAGATAAGCTTGATTTTTCTACACTTAACAATAAGTGAATCATCAAATAGTGTAAGGAATCTAGTCGTTATTTTTTCACTTAGGGTAATGTAATACAATATGAGATTGGTCTAGATGGTACTCCTCCTCCGCCTCCTCCTCCGCCTCCTTCCACTTCCACTCGCAAACAATAGAAAACCCAAACTGAACCCAGCATTACAGACATCATATCATAACTCAACAACCACACTATGATAATCAACTCAAACATGCAAACCCTGATAGATTTATATGAGCTCACCTAGTCAAATGCCCAAGCAATTCAAGTGATCCATAATAGAATGGATCATTTTGAAGAAGTTTGTTTTGGGTACTTTCAACACCAGGGTTATCATCCTCTACCTCTACCACCAGAGTTGTGATCATATGGTATCTCTTCACTTTTCTCTTTTTCTCTTTATTTATATTGTGTTTGCTTGCTTCATTGAACATTACATTGTTGTGATCATATATATGGTATCCCTGACTTTTATTATGCTTTATGCCATTGAGGACAATGTCTACCTTTAAGTTTAGGGTGGCATATTCATGTTATGTTGTTTTACATCTCATTTTGTATTTCATGCATCTTTCATCATCACTTCTTCATATATTTGTTATTTTTTATGAGAATCGTATCTTGAGATAGAACTTTTTTTTCTTTTTGCTTGAAAAATATTAGCTTTAAATTCTAGTGACTTTTTAATTGTCTCTATTCAACATGAATGAATTGATGGTTGGATGTAACTTGTTGCTGAAGTTTTCTACTTGTTAACTAAAGTTCTTTTAATTCTTTGTCACCTTGACTCTTTTATTACTCATGCCAAATTCTGTTTACATGTATGCTTACCTATTTACCTTGCTTTAGAGTTAATTTGAGTTCTAATGAATTGGTAGAGTTTTAAGGAACAAGTTCAACTTATTATAGTCTAATTAGTGGATCAATTTAAAATACAAAAGGTGCGAAATTGTTTGTAAATTCTTGACCTACTCCTATGTTTATTGGCTAGTGGGTAGGAAACAGCATGTGGCCCATGTAATTTTCTAAGTCAAAAATACTAATAAATATGAGTATTATGTTTGCTTGTTACTTCTATGTTTTTTATGCTTAGTAGATAGGGGTATTTATTCATTCTATGAATGTTTCTAAGTCAAACGATTATGAATTAATTAACCGAGGGTCAGCACTTACAATGTTTGCTTTCGAGCTAAAGATTCGCAACTAGGTAGCTTGGTCTAGAATACAATAAAATAGAAAATAAATGCTTAAAAATTATCTTGATTTACTTTTTGTTCTATAATAAGTAAAACAACTTCATTGACTTGTTTGTTCATTCTTGCTTGATTACTTGAAGGCATGCTACTATCTTTATCCTTATGCGTATTTGTTTGCAAAAGAATTTTGGCATTTATAATAAGATGGATGATGGGTTGATAGGGTATTATATGTAACTGAAATTCAATCAGTTAATCTTTGCATCATTACATTTCTTACATTTACTTTGTTCGTGTTGAATACTGATAATTTATGATTCACTTTGATTTACAACTTTGTGTTTTGCTTTGCTTCAAGACAAGCAAAAGGTTAAGTTTGGGGTGGTTTGATAATATGCATTATCGTTTCTTTTCTTTATGCCTAAGTTATCCTTTTAGTCTTGTTTTCATGCATTTTTATAGCTTATGTTAGCATTTTATGTATTGAGTTATACATTTCATATCATTTCATGCATTGGTTTCATATATTGCATTACTAACTCCAATTCATATATTTTCCTCATATTTTGCATAATTTACATTAGTTTAGGAGTTTGATATATTCATCTTAGCTTGCATGTCTTATATAGGTTATTAGACTTAATTTCATGCTTAAGAATCTTAATTTTAGGTCTTTGAATCATGTGAAATGGGATACCAATTAAGAATGACATGTTTACTGCTAAAAAAAACAAGTTTTCTCATGCTAAAACAAGTCTTGCACGAGTCATGTAAGACTTACACAAGTCGTGTAAGAACCAACCTTATGATCAATTTCATGTCAAAGAGTTCCTCCTTTGGCTGAACCTTACACGATTTATGTAAGGTTCCACACAACTCATGTGGAAATCAACCTCCCTTATTTCTTTTCCCTTTCATTTATTTTGTGAGTCACATGACTCGTGTAACATTTACATGACTTGTATGAATCATTTTGATCAATTATTTGCACTTTAATGCTAATCGTAGGATCATAGGATTAAGGGTGAGGATTAATTAGATAGTTTTTAAGAGAGAATAGAACATGGGAGTAGGCGGGAGAACTTATTCATGCATACATAGGGTAAAAATTAAGGTTTAAGGGAAAGAGAGAAAACTAAGGTTCTTGATACAAAATCATCTAAATCACTTTCCTAATTTTGATTCTGTAGTAGGTTTTCATCAAGGAGTCGAGGAGAATAGCTCAAAAGCCAAATTGGGCAAGAAGGAAGAGCTGAAGTCAAAAGCAACAACTAGATTTCTTTTCAAATTCTTACTAGTTTCACCTTTATCTTCTACTTCTATTTTGTTAAACGATTATTATAGTTGTATTTCCCTTTTTATGGTATGTCATTTACTTTACTTTACCAAGTTATTGGATATGACTTAGTTTAGATTTTAAGGTTGGATGTTATGTGAACTCATTATCAGTTTCATTAGTAATTCAATTATTCTTCATGTTTTTAAGTTGAGTTTCATGTAATTTATTCAACTGTTGAAATGAAGCCTCTTTTAACATATGAATTTTACTTAGTTCTATTAATCGCTTTAAAAGAATAATTGATATTACCGAATGAACTTCAAAACACCTTATTGTAAATGTCTAGACGTAGGAGTTAAATGATTGTGAAGCATAAGTATGATACTGAGCTAATCACTAGATATAATTTAATACTTATGAAAGTAGTCTGTTAGTTTATATTCAGTAGGAAGGATTTTTACATATTAACACTGCTTTGAAGACCTAAGTTGTATTTGCTAATGAATTACCTTAACCTGATTCACATTCATTCATCCCTATTAACCAATGTAAGATATGTATATTATCTTATTAGTATTGCTACATATCTAGCTTAAATAATTATACATTATGATTTTGATATTTAACTACCTGAATAATCAGTGAAATTAATGTCTAGCATTTAATTACCATCAATCCCAAAGAACGATACCCTTATATTGCAATTGTGACTCGTCTTCTTATAATAGCGTAATTACAATTTAAGGATTATAAATGTAAAACTTGTGAAATCATTATACATGTTAAAAGACACCTATTTATATGCCAACAAGTTTTTGTTAAAGATTCAAAAGACAATCTTAAAATAAGAATAAAACTATGTTAAACTACTTTAGTTATTGAAAAAGATTAACAATTAAAATTAAATAAGAATATTTCTAATAATTTTCAATTATTAAGGTTAAATATCTAATTAGATTTCATGAAGGCAATTAATGACAAATAACAAAAATTAAATTGATAATAGAGTGAAGATGGATAAAATATTATTCATTAATTTTTTTTTCTAGGTCCAATTAACCTATTAAAATTAATAATTACCTATTTTATGATATTTAATTAATTAAAATGCATTAATCACTTTTATCTAAAGTTAATCCTCATGAGACAAATCCCTACCCCTAGCAAATTCATATTATATTCATGTCATGACATCCAATAATTAATTCACCTCCCGATATCATTAATCATCTATAATATGGTAATCGAGTAAGCTCAAACTCAATCACTCATAACATAAATTACTATCAACTATCAACATGTAAAAATCATCATTAATCAAATATCCAAAATAACCTTAATAGAAATATCTAGTTACAATTCATTAATATAAATGATCAAAGGAAATTGAAAGTATAATAACAATCAAGAAGTAAAGAGAGAAACTAGTAATGAAATTCATTTGATCTTGATTCTTGTTTTCTTCCTTTCTTTTTGATCTTCAATCTTGAAGACCCTTAATCTCCTTTGAAGCTCATGAATTAATGAATAGAAAGAAAAAATTATCAGGAAAAATCACTAGCAAAATCCTAAACTAATTTAAAATATCTTTCTTTTTTTTATTTTATCTTTGATAAAAGCCCATGAATTAGTGAATAGAAAGGAAAAATTGTAAGCAAAGATTCCTAGCAAAATCCTAAACTAATTTAAATTGTAAAATTGTAAAAAAAAGAATTAAAAGAAGAAAATGTAGACAAGAATGATATGATAAAATGCTAGATAGATGAATGAATGATCCCAAAACCTTAAAAAAAAAAAAAGGTATTTAAATGATATAAATAACTTAAGAATAAGCATTTAACCATGATCCTTAATTTAGATATCCAATCACCAAAATTTTACTTTAAAAATCATGAAGTATTACATTTGAAGAACTCAACTCAGGTAGAGTTGAGTGCTAGAAAGTGAAAAAATGACGTCAGAAAATAACTTGAGTCAAGTTGACATCTAAGTCAAGTAAAATCCAGTGTTATAAAATGAAAATATAAGCTTAAAATGTCATATTTCAATTATCATAAAAATAGTTGAACTCAAGTGCCACAAAAAATGTAATATTTTATCAAGATTTAATATGAAAAGAAAAGCATTTAAACACAAATAAAATTTAAATCATAAAACAAAGATTTAAATAAGTTAAACATACAAAAATAATGAAACATTAATATATTAAACTAACAATATTGAATACAAATGATATATAATAACGAATGAAATACATATGAAATAATATTAAATACTATAAGAAAAAAAAGTTAGAATAACGAGAGTTTAAAAAATAAAAAATTACATGTTTCATAAAATTTGATCATTTGATTACAAGAAAGAAAAGAAAAAACAAACACCTATGGACTTATTAATTCTTTTATTTTAAAAAGAAGATGAATTTTCATATTGATAGTGAATTTTTTAAAAAAATTTTAACCTTTTATTTAAAAAAAATAGCTAAATATTTAGTTTGTTAACATAAAAATCCAAATTATAATTATACATACTTAAAACATTGAAAAAAAAAAACAACTTATAAGCATATTATAATTAACTTATAAGCTTACATGATCAAGTCATGAAAAGGGATTTTGACAAACGAACTTATTTTAGAAGTATATTGTTACCACCTTATAAGCTAGATTTTGACAAAGAAAATCATGTGATGTAAGGTGTAGAGTGTGGGGGGTGAGACGAATATCATTTTTCAAAGGTAAAACTATCTGCCTCCCCTGGAAATTTGTAACAGGACGTTGTTGTTGTATTGGGTAAATTTAAATGGTTACAAGGACACGAGTGGAGTTGAATGGTACATTGCTGAGGTTATTCCAATCTTACTCTAATGGAACCAACCAATACAAAAGGAATATCAAAATTTCACAAACTAGCAAATTTCAAAGACACGGGAGGCATTGTCAAGCATTTACACAGGAAACTGTTCACCTTTCCCCTGATGATTCAATCTATGCGGTTGCACCTGCCAGCTCTTTGGCTGATATGATCTTCTGAGGCTGCACCCGTTACCATACAAGAAAGGCAAATAACGTAAGCATATTTGATAAAGAGGAATGTGCCATTACCATATCTCACATATAATCAAATGCCATACTCCTTGTGTTATATTGTCCATCTTTTCTCAAATGAAACTGTTTAAAACTAATTATCTACTTCGAATTAGAAGATACAATTGTACACTTCATTTCGTTATTACCTTCTCCAGTAATGGTAAAACATCATACTAATAAATGAGTTCATTTTCATTTTCTTTACAAGTTACTTCGATGGTCAAAGCATCGTTGAAACTGGGTCACTTTATCTAAAGATAAAAAGATTTCCTGAATACAAACGTAATTTGTGGCCTAACAGTCTTAAGGTGTTTGTGATACCGCAGCTGATAGACTTCAACAGATTGTAGCAATGCAAACTATGAGCAAGTGAGATTATTGCATCTTGCTAGTTAACTCGTTCCTTGAAAATCAAAATCTAAAAAAAATAATCATTGTAGAATTAGATGAGCCTCTTACCGCCTGTAGCTCCTGCTCATGCTTTGGAATGAAAGCAGTGTCAACCTTGCCGTTTTTGAAGTCCTGCATGCATGTAAAGACTTGTACATCATAAAAACCTGCGGCCGCCTGGCTCCTTAATTAACATATAAATATTTTTCATACCTCAATGTCGAGGATAAGTTTATGGTATTCTATTGTTGTAGGAACTCCTGGAGTGAAACAAAAACAATGACTTCAGAAGTACGATAGGTAAGTGCCAAAAAGTAGACATGGGAACAAAAACAAGGGCTCTAAAAATAATTCAGATGCATGGAACATGGCTCTTCAAAATCAAATATCTAGCAAATGATTGTACAACAGCCGGTGGCAGCAATGGTACTAATTTGATGGTTTTTAATGTCCCATTACTTTAACTCTTTACCACAGTTCTGTAAGTGCAGAGCATGAACAACTTCATCCCGCTATGAACTTTACATGCGAGCATCAACAAGGACAAGGAACCAGAGAACAATTACCTGTAATAATCGTGTCGTCAAGTGCTCTCTTCATGCGTTCAATGGCCTTTTCTCTTGTTGGAGCCCATACAATCAGCTGTAAGTTGCCAAACATGCACGGTAAATAAAATTTTCAACTCAAATAAGTAAACAAGCATGGTGACAAGGTTGAGCTAGTCAAAACTCAGCTCAGTTGCACCACTATATTTTTTATATAATAGTTATAAAAAATGGAAATGTAATGGTTTAGACAAACAAGTAGACCAAGTGGCTCAAGAACCTAGAGCCAAATGGTGTTTGATAAAACTGAAAGTATTACTATATTGTGAATTTATTTACACTTCATTATCATCATTTCTGAAAAACACAAAAAAAATTTTAAAAAGAATTTTAATTTACTAATATTAATTTTTAAATTTACTAATCAAATAAGGAATTAAAACAACTAAAAAATAAAAAAAATTGTAAATAATATATTTAGAAACAGTAACAATATTAACATCAACAAAATATAGATAATAAACATATATAAGTGCAAAAGTTTCATAATAATTTTAAGAATATATTGAAGGCATAAGTCATAAACAAATTTTCAGAAGAATAACAAAGGGCAAAAAAGTCATCACAATAAGACAAACTTGAAATCCATAGAAACTTTGAAGTCACCTTTTTGAACTTAAGACTTTAAGTTGTTTTCTAGCTTGATTAAAACTTACAAATTAGACTAGTTTTATGTTGTCAAATAATTTTAAAATCATGAAGTGCTGAGAAGATTATTTTCACATGATAAATGGGTTATCGAGTATTATCAGTTATGACTGCATTATAAGCATCTATGGAAATTATAAATGGTGCATATGCAATTCACCAAGGTAACTTTTTATGGCAGCCAATACAAGCAATCATAATATGTCATTATAGATAAAGACTCGCACATGTACTAGTAATGACACGAATGAGTTGGGAATGCATCTTGCTGCATATCTTAAGACATAACAAGTAAAGAACTTAGACAAACCTTTCCCAATAGTGAATCATAACTTGGAGGAACCACGTAATCAGGGTAAACATGGCTATCCATTCTTACAAAGGGACCTCCGGACGGTAAGTATGCAGTTATTCTTCCTGTTCAAAATAAAAGTATACTGAGCACTAGACTCCTAAAATATAATCCAGTAAGTCTCACATTGATGATCTTTTCTTCCACTTTCATTGTTAATAAATTACAAGCCTTATCCAAAATTCAGTATTAACTGAATGAACGCTTTCTGCGCACTAAATTAGATCAATATGAATCATATTTATAACCCCCCTTTGTTTTATCTTAACCCAAGCATACTTGTCAAGTTGAGATTCCAACAAAAATTGAAATCTTGTTTTATGAATTGAGGATTAAGAATTCTTAAAACAAATAAAATTACTAATTTAACCAAGATATATTATTACTTTAAAAAATATATCACATTTTAGTATGATTAAAGGCAAAAAAACTAAGAGTAATACTTCATACTATGTAGCAACACCTGAAAAGCAGTATCTTGCTTAATATTTGAATGGTTAACACTCAGCTCTCGAAGGATTAAAGTAACAGTAAGAAATATAGTGGTGGGTATCAAGAAAAGGTAAACAAGGCTCATTCGAAGGAGCAATGCAAACAGGAAAATAGTAAATGAAGAGGGTAACAAGGAGAAAAACAAATACCATTGAAGGATGAGTTTTGATGAAACAATGATTCAAATCAGAAATCCACCTAGCAACCTATTTCATCCGTTTGGGAGAGCAGCCAACCATGACATGGTCATAGCCTTTCCTTTTGTTTGGTATTTAGGTATTTCAAGTATTTAATTTATGGATAAATGATTGCATTTTCTTATGGATCGACTAGAAAACAATTCAATTAATTACCTTCTAATTCAAATGTATTTATTGCTTCAACTAGTAGACTCATCACAGTAGCAATGAATCAACTTGAATTGTACAATTTGGATCATGATTTTATACCAATTCTTAAATATTTGATTATTATTATGTTGCAGAAAACCATGTTGTAATTATACATCAATTGTAAATTTGAATGCTAAATCTAAGAGGTGCATTATTGGTCATTGACAAAACAATTTTCTAGTTTTGATTTTATTCTGCGTGTATCCTGGGAACTAATTTGTATTGTTGTTTTTGTAAGGGAAATATATTCAAACAATAACAAAAAGACAATTCTTAGTTCAGAAATCATTGTCCTACATTATAATAGAATTATACTCAAGCCACCAAAGGGTTAACTACCCTCAAGCTTGATTCATGCATATGCATAGGATTCACTAGCCACTCGCAGAATGGAATCTATAAGCCAAGAGACTTGACAGATATAAATAGCAATAATTACTACCTACATGAGCATAAAAACAGACAACTACAATTGTAAGGAATACCTGGTCCAGGTCTGAATCCTTTGAAAGCATCTTCTGCATTAATACGACATTCAATTGAATGTCCTCTAAGCACAATATCTTCCTGTAAATAACATGGAATCAGGCAAAAATTAAACCCATTAAATATAAACATTACATGCATGGACTAAATTCTTCCAAGCATTCCTTTTTCTAATACCTGTTTGTATCTTAGCTTTTCTCCCATGGCTACACGGATTTGTTCTTCAATCAAATCAACAGAGGATATCATTTCCGTGACAGGATGCTCAACCTGCATTTTTGTGGGAAATAAAAGTATCATTTTTTAGTAAGGCCGTGTGCATTAGTTCAGCCGGTTTAGTTTGAGAGTTGAAAATTTTTTGACTTCCAGAACTGAATTAAACCAAATTTAGTGAGTTTAGTTCAGTTTTCAGTTCTTAGCCTTTTTTAGCATTGGCTTTTCAGTTCAGTTTGGCTCTCAGACATAAATTTCAAATTTTTTCAGTATGGGTTCAGTTTGCTCGCCCCATCTTTTTAGTATCATCTTAAAACACTTCCACAGCAGGTGTTCTTAAATATTATAGGCATGCACATCAATGAACATAGTCTAACCTGGATCCGAGTGTTCATTTCCATAAAGTAGAAGGAGCCTCTTTCATCTAACAGGAACTCAACTGTCCCAACACCAATATATCCTATTGATGCTGCCGCGGAAACTGCAGCATCACCCATAGCTTTCCTCAATTCAGGGGTCAATGCAGGAGAAGGTGCCTCTTCAAGCAGCTTCTGATTTCGTCTCTGTACACAAAGCAAATTTTAATAGAGCCTATGTAAATGTGAAAAAGAAATACAGGGAATGAACACATAATAGAAGATTGACTTCAATCTTCCAGCAAATTTTGTGGTTATTTCTAGAACGTGCAGCAGCACAGTCAAGGGTAAGTGTTTCAAGAAACAAAATAAACCATAAGATGAAATTTGCAAAGGATGCTGTCGATCAGTCTTGCAAACATTGAACAATATGATTAATCTTCGTTCCTTGACATTTGCATCATTACTAGCAAGATTAAGATTATTCCCTTCAACCAAATATCCTAAAAGCTTTGGGAGAGAGTAATCTCTCATGAATTACAAGGAATATATGGGCATATAAAAGCTAAATTGGCTTAGGTCATTTCAGTGATGGGTACCCCATCAATTAAAGCCCATGTATGCACGCATCCATGAGACTGAATCCTAGGATCTAAGGCTGAAATATAAGTGTCGGAAATTAGGCTAGCAAAAAGTATCTATACTCATTTATGGCCTTCGACGTCAAGGAGAGAGATAGGTCCAAAAAAGGTTTTAAGTGACAGCCGATTTAAGGTCCAACTACATGAGATAGAATATTGAAGAATACATAAAGAATATATTAGTGAGAAATATAAAGAATATAATTAATATATAAATTGATCATATCTCAGAATCCACAGAACATGCAACAACTCTGAAAGTATCACCAATCCCTACAGCACATTCCCAAAAAGTGTTTTTTCTCCTTCCATTGTACGGCATGATACAGAGGAGGGTATATGATTCTTACAAACAGCTTACCAGAAACTAGTTACTCAACAATTTATTTTTTTTTAAAAAAAAAAGAAGAATGTTTCGCTACACTATTAGAGTAAGGGTGTTTGGTTTAGTTGTTCAAGGCAGCTACTATAGGGGGTTTGATAACACATGAAAAAATAGCAGTTGGTAAACTTTTAAACAAGTAACAACTAATATTTGGAAAAGCTTCCTTTTCAAGTTTTTTTTATCAACTAATAAATTATTAGATTCTTTCTAATACCATATTATCCTTCTTTAAAAAATGATAGTTAATAATTATCTTAAAGTAAAATTGAAACAATCAATATTTTCATGACAAAAAAGTATAAACACATACACAATTATAATAAATTTAATCAACTATAGTTGCATAAAAAGTTTAAAAAAGATGTTAAAATTATCAAAATTTAAATACCAACTTACAGCATAGTCTCTACATTTTTTTAATTATTTATATTAAACTTATTATCATGTTCTTAATATATTATATATATTTTTAAAATTTTTTTATTTAATAAATTATATATAATTTTTCAAAAGTTATATAATTAACGAAATATAATAAGAAATAATGTAAAAACAATATATATTATGAACAAACATTTTACATTTCAAAAGTAAAATCCAATAAAATTCCATCAAACACATAGTTTCATCAACTATACGCTGCCGTCTACTAGGTGCCATCCAACAACAATGTCTATTAACTACTATAAGCAGTTAAATCAAACTGACTCTGAGTAGCGTTTTCTTATTCAACCCTCAAACTAATCATAATCCTACAATTTGGACTTTTAACATAGAACAAAGGATATGGCACAGGAAGCGCTTCTATAGACACCTTTAATCTACATGAAAACTAAATTAAACGGTAGGCAATTTCTTAATATAAATAAGGATTATACTTTGACAACCTAGTAAAATCGTCCTGCTTTCACACCCATATTTGCCAACTTAGATCTTACACCAGTAGGTGGTTATGTATATCAAAAGCCTTATCATATATGAACAAGCATGACTAAGGTGGAACAAGTTTGTCGATATTATCAGTTGATCAACTGAAGCTATCAACCTCGACACTGATATGACATCATTTTACATTTTTAATCCAAAGTGTCAAAGCTTCATTGTCAAGCTTATATGAAGCATGAGATCACTAGTTTCAGTCTCCTAAAGATGCATGTAAAATAAGACAATTTATGGTACCTGGATGCTGCAGTCACGCTCACCAAAGTGAACAACATTACCATATTTATCCGCCAGGACCTGCCAAATTACAAAAAAAGTGTGTTAAAAAAATAGATAAAAATGCATACGCATCTTTATAGTCAGATACTAAAAAAGTTTGCCATATAATTTGGTTGTACATCTGTGTGCCTGAATTTTGGAATTATTTGAACACATACTTTAGGAAATTAAACAGCCACGGGTGCGAAGTTTTTCTGTATATAATTTAGCTCATATCAATCAGGTAAGAGACCTGCCTTGAATGCCATCTATTTTGAACAGTGACAATCAGTTTGCACCTTAGGCTAGCATGCTCAATATCTGGATCAACACCTTTTGAAGGGTGAAGTCAACAACACTTTTACAACAAAAACCACTCACAGTAATATCTAAAAAATGACAAATACCTGAAATTCTATGTGCCTTGGATTCTGAATGTATTTCTCCAAATAAACTCCATCATTTCCGAACGCTGCAGCAGCTTCACTCTTAGCTTGCTATAAAGACCAAAAAAAAAAAAAAGGAAAATGAACCAAATTCTCTTCCAAACAATATTCACAAAAGTGATTTACTTAATTTGCAGAAAGGTTAGCATAAATTGAAGATAAAATTATTATCCTGCATAATATGAACAAATCAGACTTATTACTGAAGTTTGGCAAATACAGGATATTTGCTGGCTATAATGGATCAAATCAAAGAGTCAACTATGTTTTTGTTCTATCAGAATATATCAACAAACAAATTTTTTTCCTCTTGCGATATATATCACAAGCAACTGCCTTATAGATAAAGACAACTCAATGTTCTAGTTAATTTGTGTGTAGTGAGATTTACAGAAAGGAACAAGCTCTTCAATAGGAGGGGAGTAATGTTAAGGAAGGAAATAGATTATAATTAATGACAGTATTCCTGAAATAGAATTACAACAGTAATATTCTAAATAGCAACAATATTCCTAATGAGAATAGCATGGTTTTAGCAATCTCTTAGTTCAAATAATTTCCTAATCTATAGATTCCTAATTTTGGAAACTAAATAACTTTATTTTTTATTTCTATATAAGGATCAAAGAATAAAATAACATGTCAGAATTCAACCATAAAGAAGAGATCAGAGTTCTCTCTTCCATTGAGCTCCAAGGTTCCAATCTCTCTTTTATTGAAATGAATTTATATTCAAAATAGGCCGACCAAAGAATTTGAATAAAGGAAAAGAGAAGTCAACATTAATAGATTATGATTTTCTTGTTCATCATCCTATCACTCTGGTCTTTCTCTAGGAATCATAACAAATGTGCATCCAGTCTGAGGCAATTATGCAAACTAGTAAATGCATTAAAAAAAACTAGACATTATTGAAATAGGCATTATTGTCAAATAAGAAATCAAAAAAATTAGACATTTCCAACATAAAGTTTGCAGGAAAGGATTTTACTACTTAAATAAAGTAAAAAACTACATACATTCCTTCCTAAAATAAGTAATTCTAAAATCTTTCCAATAAATTTCCTACACTAGTAAGTTTGTTCTTCATGTCTGTTGAAGAATCTCACATGTAAAAGATATGAGTTTAAGTGGTAGACAAGTAGAGCAAATTGATAGTTAGCATAACTCAATTGGTTTTGTATAAGATGTGTATCAATCCCATTTATGACCACTATTATGAATTTGGCCTAACACTTCCTTCAACCTATAGAGGTTCTACAGTGTATGAATTATTGCATATTCATATAATGTAGGCGGTAGCATAATAAGTAATTACATATCCATCCTAAAAATAGGTCAACTATCGGAGCCCTGAACTTCAATTCAAAAGGTAAAATTAATTGAATAAGTCATATGCATTAGATGCATTGAGAACATGTCTAGCTCAAACAAGATGTTAATGAGAATATTATGCTTCGTAGCAAAATTGCCATGTCTCTCTTTCTTGTTAATTAATTTTCATTCTCTGCTTTTATTTCTCATCGCAAATAATAGTCAAAGAATATGGCAGTCCAACCCTTGAACCAACACTACAAGTATTCAAGCAAGCATCCCCATAAACTTCTTTTAGTAACAATATCACTAAATTTTTTACGTAAATCTAACTAACCACAAAGCACCTTTCATTAATCAGATGCACGTAACTGAAACTAGAAAAAATTTAAACGACTTTAAAAAACCAGACAGAAGGATTTTGTCCGATGTTTTACTTTCACCCCTAAGGGAACAGGGCAAACCAACCAATTAATTAATATCAAAAGAAGGTGCTTCTAAACAGAGGATTTTTTCTTCTTTCTAGAGAACTAATATTCGACTTGCTTTTGTTCTGTTCCATAAATGATATGGGGTACTTTCACTTTTTTTTGTTTTTGTTTTGCTCTCAAATCAAAAAGCCTCATAAATGTTCGTAATACCCATGCTGTTCATATACAATAATCAGCTTCAAACCAGGGAAATAGCATCTTCCAGTAACACGCATATATCTCTCTTTCTGTGGTAAGTTCAAAAGTTAATTAATTTGGAAGTTGAAATGATGTGTTTTCTTAACTAGATTATATAGGAGGATGGAAAACAACGATGAAAGGAAGGACTCTCTTTAAGCATGGAGCCTATTCCTTCAATATATTTGTTTGCTTAAGATATTGAAGAGAAGAAAGAAATTCCCGTGGTCCTAAAATTTCATCACTTTATAAATGCTCAGCTAATTGATTACAAAAATGGAACCTGGAAAATGATATTCCACCACTAGTTTGTCCATCATTCTTCAAAATTGGAAGATCACAACCTTTATACTGTGTTGCTTATTCATTCTGAATGCCATTCTCCTTCAACCAAAGAAAGTATTAAGACTAAAATTTCCTCCTGTTTTTTCCCTTTCATAGGATTTACACTCAAACTAAATATAAAACTTATATTTCCTATCTTCAATGAGGAAAAGAATAAGTATTGGAGCATACTGGATCTCTCCCAACAGAATGAGGCGGTTGAGAAACAAATGCAGTTTCTAATGTCAAAGAGTAAACTTCAAGTGATCCTTGATGAGGGAGTTACTCCATATCAATTAAAAGAAAAAAGAAACCTTGATGTCATGGATCTTATTTTTGCAAGGAGAAGCATACAATAAGGTGTGATCGCTGCCCTTTTGAGAGGAACAAAAATTAAAATGGGGCATCTCTGGCAATAATAAACAACTTATACTGAGATACACGCACCTGCAGCAGCTTGACAAATTCATCAGGTTCTTTAGCAAGACGCATTCCACGACCTCCACCACCTGCTGTCGCCTGCAAAGGGCAGAGATTTTTTCAGATCAGGGAACCTTCAAAACATCTTTATGTTTATTTTTCATAATATTTATATTAATAGGTCAAGGGAGAAATTTTAAAAAATTTGCACATAGCAACTTCAAACTGCATATTTGTTAATTTTTCCTTGTAAATTTGTGCCATGTCCCTGGCATCAAAGTAATGCAACCAAGGATAATCTGCAAATCATGATATAGATATTATATTGCCAAATTATAATTTCCAGCATCAATCTTGATAAATGAGCATATTTGATCATATATTTAACTTCAGACTTGTGACTTCAAAAATGATACATGAGATTCAGCAATCATGAATCTCAGATATCAAAGTGGCTATGCTCGGAGCATTGAGAATATTCAGCTTGTCCTTGCCATTTCGTCACATGCTCAGCTGACCAAGCATGGCAAGCTGATATGTAAGTAACTGATTTCTTCCCATTCATTGCTCCCTGATTATGGGCACAATTTATCAACCGCTCCCATTATCTTGCGGTTTTCCCCCACTACACCAAAATAACTGCTGACAGTTACCGTTAAGATAAAATACTTGATTCTACATGTATTACAAGGTGAGTGAAAAACATAATTTCATGATTCTTTCAACTCTCTCATTTTTCTCACTCTAAAATAGAAGTCTAACTTAAACGATAAAGTTGACACTAGCCCAACCACTTTCTCCTTACTTAGCTCTTGCAAGTTCAACCTAAGAAGACAAGTCAACTCAATTATTGGTGCATCAAACATCAATTTGGTCATCAGTGCAAGTCATCAGTTCTCACCACTCACTAGTAATGATATTAACATAGTTTAATAAAAAAACTTTCAATTCAGCCTATAATAACTTTTAAACCGACAACCAGAAAAGTAAAGAAAAATCAATAGCAATACAAGCAGTGAAAAAAAAAACATGTCTAAATAAATTAAATAAGCTATTCATCAGTCATATTGGCATGACAATTACGCATTTGTTTAATCAAAGCTAAATGTCCTCCATCTCGGATCCATCTTGCTTTTCATCAAGCATCCTTATACAAGGATTAACGTTTGATTAACAGCTCTAATGTGGAGATTGTTTGATCTATTATCGCATATAGAGGTTGTTTTTATCTGTTTAGATACTAACTTAAAATTCCCTAGCTGATATCATAGGAAGAAAAATACTAAAATTTCAAAGCAAGTACAGAATTGTCAAAGCATTTGGTCACCCAGTCCACCATTGAATAAATTAGAAACAGGGAAATGCTTACCTTGATCATCACAGGAAAACCAATCTCATGGGCTAGTTTTACTGCTTCCTCTGTACTCTGAATTAGCAATCAAATAATATTCAATGTGAAACTTAAGCAACCTTACAATGAAATAAAATGGCAAAAGGAAGAAAGGATGGGAGAACAAGAGCTTAATAGACTATGTATAAGTGTCAATATCCTTATTCCAACTACTAAGACCAAACATAGGCCACAGAAAAGATGATACCTGCAGTAACCCATCACTTCCAGGAACAGTTGGAACACCTGCATTCTTCATAGTTTCCCTAGCAGTTGATTTGTCACCCATTACTCGGATACTGTCAGGCTGGCATATAGTAAAATCACATTTTTAGTAAAATCTGGAAGCAAAAGCACCATAAACAAGCATTTCCTGAAAGCATTTTAGCCATAAGTTAAAGAACAGTCCATATGGTTTAAGATTATTGGGACCTATTTGGTGTAAACAATTTCGAACTTCCCAAACCTAACATTGCTTACTCCCTCCATTTCATATTCTTTAGAGTTGTTATTCAAAGAATAAACATGATTTGCTCACGTAAAAATAATTGTAGTGACTAAATTATCCAAGATTTATATTTGATCAAAAGAGGAAAGAGCAGTAAGAAATGAAAAATGGTAAAAAAAAAAGAGAGAAATAAACGCAAGGATAATTTTTTTTAAGGAAAAAAAAAGATAACTAGTACCACATAGGTTTCATGAAGCAACACTTCAAATAAAACATTTCTTCTAACTGAAATTTGAAATAAAGAGAGTAATATCATAATTTTTCTATAACAAAAAGCTTACAGATCATTTTATTGAAGTTCAAAATTTGTGAGATATGAATGCAAATCATTTTATTGAGCAGGTACCACGTTTAAATCTCTTATCCGTTCATGATGATCATATTCAAGGGTAATATGAAATTTCATTTTACAAAAGCTAATTTTAACCTTTTCTTAGATTTTCTATACAATTTTATATTTCAGTTTTTGTTATTTTCATATGGTAATGTACATAGGTAAACAATAAAAATGCTTATTCAAGTATTCAAATCTTCAAGAAAACTTTTGAGCTATTTAATAATAATTCCAGATTTTCAAATACCATATACCACTAATAATCACATGTCATACATGATAAAAGTAGCATGAAAAACTGAATCAAATAAATCAAAAGAAAAAAAAATAGAAAAAACACTTCTGTCATATCAATTGTTAAGTGGTTTGTGAATTTTGAGTCATGGATAGTATCTTTTCCCTACTTTTTTTTAGCATTTTCAATGTTGTTAAAAAGCACCAGGCACTCACCCACGCACCTGGGAAGGGCGATCTTAAGGCTCTTCACCTAGGTACCTGTAGGTGAGGCAACTTCAACCAGACACTAACTAGGTGCCCAGGTAAGGTCAGGGTGAGGCATGTTGCCAGGTGAGCGCCTCACCCAAACTTTCCTTTTCCAATCCTTTTCTTTAATTCCACTTTTAGGGTTGATATATCTAGCATTTCCTACTTCAAATAATAAACTAAGAATTCTCAAAAAGAAAATAATATCTTTAGGATTTTAAAAGAAAGGAAGTTGTACTGTTTAGGAAACCAAAAGACAGCCAACAAAACTAGAAAGTAAAAGCTTTCCTACATAACATAAAAAGTAGTTTATGAAATATATACAAAATACAGCTCCATACTAACACATTTCTGCAGCTTGGAACCAGATTTCTGAAATTCTGTAACCTGAATCAGAATTTCTGAATTATGCTAATATACTTCTACTAAATTGTTTTATTTTCATCTGGCTAAATTAAATTCATGGCCAATAAGCCTTTGGCATCATGAAAAAAAAAATAGAAAAGATCCAGCTTGGAAATATAACTGCTTGAAAGATCCTAGGTATACTAATTAAGTCACTTGTATGTTCTTATGCATGTATTAACATTTACCTTATTAGTGCCTCACTTCACTTGAAGGAGCTCCTAGCGTCCCAGGATATTTGGGACATTGTCATCTTAAGAGCGCCTAGCGCTTTAGACAACATTGAACATTTTCAAAACTTTTCTTTTATTAACTTACTATCTTAATGCAATTACCAGGCCTGGAATAAAAGACCAAGCTAATGTGAAACCTCCGAAATTTCATATTCCAAGGAAAAGAATCATTCTAATAGGAAAAGTAACGGTACCTAGACAAGTATCAAGATTATTTACGTCCACTATGCATCAAATGGAGAATTTCAAAACTAAACAAGAAACAAACTATAACACATTATCCAGACATGTTATAATTATACACCCATGATGCTTGCTACGATATTTTGTAGTAGCCAAAAAACTTAAGAGAAATGATATTTTCTGGGAGGAAATTTGGATCATATCATGACCGTTTGTATACTCTGCTCTCAAACCCCTTACAATAGCATACTCCACAGAATATCCATTACAGTGAATTTAAGATTTTAACACTACCTTCACTGTTACTTCCTCAATCAGGTTTGTTGTTTCAGAAGGCAGAAGCACGTCAATCAACTCAGCATTGCAATAACGAAACTGCTTTTGGCTTTTCTCATTCTTATAAATTTTAATAAAAGCATTTTTGTGAAACCATGGCGTGGGAAAAGCATATCTAAAGATTTTATTTGAAAAAATGATGATAAAAATAAAAACTCAGAAAGTGAAAGCAGGTCCCTGAATGCTTGTCAAAAAGACGATCAGTATATATCTCAAGGCGCACAAAATTTTAGCATGAGATGGCCAGGATACAATTGGTTTCCCTCAGAGAAATTAACTAGAATAAACAAATAAAGTTCTGCCCTAGCATTTCTACAACAATATATCGAAAAGCACTCACATTTGGGCCAATAAAGTTGATTCCATGTTCTCTGCACATTTCGACAAAAACGGCATTCTCAGCGAGAAACCCATATCCAGGGTGCAACATTGTGCACCCACGACTGATGGCAGCCGATAAAACATTAGGAATCAATAAATACCTGGCAGAAGATCAAATTCAAGCATTTCAACATTTAACTCAAGCACGGTAGAAATGGAATTACAATAAACTAAATGCTGTAACACATCATAACTCGGAGCAATGAAGCAAAAGCAAGACATGAGAGGAAAAGAGAGAAAACTTACGATTGACTGCTAGGAGCTTCACCAATGCAAACAGACTCATCAGCTAACTTAACATGAAGAGCATCCTTATCAATGGTGGAATAAACAGCAACGCATGGAATTCCTAATTCATGCGCAGTTCTAATTACACGCACAGCAATTTCCCCTCTATTTGCAATCAATATTTTCTCAGCTCGACATTGAACCCCCAAAGTACCACCAACTCCATTCTTACTCTTACTAATACTACTTCGGCTAACTTTGACAGCTCCACCAACAAGGCCTTGTCTTCGATAATGAAGCAGTTTGGTTCCAGAAATGAAACTGCAATTCTGAGAACTCTGGGATTTAATTCGACAGCTTCTCCTCATAAACAAACCCTGCAATTCAAATATAGAGCATTAAAAAAGTAAGCGATGACAGCAAGAACAGAAGAATGAAAGGAATTACTAGTACTTACAGGAGACGTTGTTGAAGAAGAAACAACAGATTTGGTGCAGACAGGCAATGCGGCCTCCATTGTTGTTGTTCTTAGTGAATAGCAACGACGGATCTGATCTTGACAGAGATAGAAAGTGAAAGACTGTATTAAAATGGGTTTTATAGAAGAAAAAGGGGTCGATAGAAACGAGGAGAGTGAACTCTATCAATTGAATGTTCCGCCCGATTAATTAGTTGGCAAAACTCGCCTGTTTCTTTTCCCTCTTTCTTTTCTCCAACCACCTTCCGCCACGTTTACTTCTTCCCCAAAATAATTACCCTCCCTTTCATTCTTGAATTATTATTCACCTCAGTTAAAATGATATACGTTTTTTATATTTTGACGTGTAAATTAATTTATTCATATTCATCACATGTGTAATTATTTTTATGTTAAATAAAAAAATTATAATTTTAATATTAATTATAATATCAAATGATATTTATACAAATTTATAATAATTTATATAAATATTTATATTTTAATTAAACTTCATATAGATTGATATTTTATTTTTTATTATATTTTATTTTTCATTATGTTATATTTATATTATCATTAATGAATTAATTATATTTAAAATAAAAAATTTAAAAATAATTTAAATAAATATAATCCATCATGCTATAAAATATAATACACTTCATGATATATCCCAAGGAATTAGAAACAAAATTCCATGTTATACATATTTAATAAGTACCATGAAAATTTCTTCTCATTTATCTAGCAAATTTAGAATAATTCAAAAATTTGAAGATTTATTTATTTTTCTTTTTAAGAGAATATTATATAATATTATTATCTAAACAAATAAACTTCAACCAGAAAAATAAAATCAACATGTTTCATCATGAAAGAATTCAATCAACCAAAATAATAATTAATATAATAGTTGATATAATTAGGTTTATAAATTTATAAGTTAACTTAAATATATTTTTAATATAATATTTAAAATGTTTATCTAAAATATAGATACATATATAATTATATAAAATAAAATTATAAATAACAACATTCGGTGTAGTTTTGATTCTACAATTTGGAGTAGTTCAGTTCAATTTGAAGATCAATCTAGTCCAAAACAAAAATAAAAAGTCGGATCAATTTAGTTTAAAGCTAAAAAGTTTCAAATTTATTCAAGTCTAGTACTTTTTGATTCGATATTTTAGATTAATACTAGAATCTCCAAGATCCATACTCAACCCTAGTAGTACATTTTAATTTCATTCATTTGTAATAAGATAGTCACATTCTTGTATGCTTAAAGTGTCATTCAAAAATTCCATAAGGCGATTATATCGTTAACTTATCATTCATATCAAGGTAGGAATGAATGAGATAAAGCATGCAAATATCATATATCATTGTATAGATATAAACATAGATTTGCTCCTATAACATTTTTTATATGTTTTTAAAACCATGACTATGTATATTATCTCATGATAAAACAAAGAAATAGTGATATGGCTCATAGTTATAGTTTCTTTTCAAAATAATATCTTAAGATGTGTAAGCTATGAATCATAAGTATTTTGTGTAGTCTTTGATATGTATCTAAGCCTCTTGTTTATTTTTCCTTGTTGAACCCTATTAATCACAAGTCATCCTCTTACCATTACTTGGACCTAAAAACAAAAAACATTTTCATCCACTAAGTAATAGCTTAATGATGCATATTTAAACTTATATCACAAGTTAATGAATCTAAGCATGACATAAGCAAATACAAATGTGATTGCTACCAATGTGCATGACCATTTGATTAAATATGACCATCATCATGAGTACACTTTTAATAATGTCTAGGAATTTGTAGAAGTATAGTGATTAGCCAAATATCAAACATAACAATATAATGCATATCATAAGTTGAGAATGGTGTTATGTATATGGAATAATTATGCAATTATTTTTTAAGATCTATAACATTATTTATTGTATTGGTGTAGATCGGTAATGCAACCTCCATGATGTTGTTTTTAATAAATAATAATGACAGGGTCAATTAGGTCATTTAAGGAAGCTTGTTTGCATCTTCTATGAAATTTTGGAATGAAGTAAGAGGATGATTTGTGAAAATAAAAATAAAACTTCATTTAAATATCATATTAATTTTAAAAAAGTGAAATAAAACTAATGTATATTACATTAATATTAAATCAAAAACACATTTGCAATTTTTTATAAAACAAATTTTACAAAATAAACTTATTTGCTTAATATAACTGAGAACTTTTAAATGTCCATACTATACACAAATGAAAACAAACCTATGGCTAACTCCACAGGTTGAATGTGTAATTGATAGTTGATAAAAGACATCATATTCCACTCTTCTTCTTATTTCCAATCTATTATTTATGCAAGTTATAAAAAATCAACGTTGAGTATATGAGTATTCAGTGGTGCACATATATATAATAGTAAATAAAAATAGTTTCATTATAACAATAAATAAGAAATGCTAAAATTTTAATTAAATAAGAATAATTTCCTGAAAAATAGAATAGTTTGCTCAATAAACATCATTTCATAATAAAATACATAAAATAATGCATAAAACTTAATTCACTGAAATCAAACTCATTTTATGAAAACATAATTTATAACTCTTTTTCTGTTTATCATATAAATCTTATAATTATAGGATTCTTTATACTTAAACCACATTCATTGATGAGAGATTCCCTATACTTAACCTCAACTGTGTTGTGCACACTCTCACTTATAAAATTGTTTTAAAATTTTAATTTAAACTTAATTGTTTTAAGTTTACTTTAAAAGTTAATTCATCCCCCTTAGTTATTGCTTTAAGATTGACAATGAACAAGTTAGGTGTCATACTAACTAGTGAAATATGTTCCTGTAGAATCATTAATAAATACCATATTATTTGGATTCTATTAATTAGCTTACAAAGGATTCATAATTTTTTTTCAAGGTTGTAAATTCAATGGAATACAACATTTCTATAAATTTAACTATAAATTCTTTTACCTATGGCTTTATATAATTAGTTACTCGAAGGAACATTTATATAACATAAGCAAGCCATATATTTAACTAGTCACTAGATAATTTTAGTAATATAACTTATATACAAGTATAAAATATTTACTACCCATAAATTGTGAAATCCCTGCAAAAATGGCAACATGTGCCACAATTTATAGTGGTTCGGCATTAACTTTTACCTATGTCCACTTCTCCTAAGTCTCAACTTAGGGTTCCATTAAAATCAACCAATTACAACAAAGGATTCCATAAATGAATCCCAAACCCCTGTGTTTTTAAGCTCACACTCAAACCTTTACAATAACCAACCTCACAAACTCTCAATTACAACTTAATGCATAAGCATTAACCACACACCAGCCCACAATAGCAAAACCTAATTCTTAGATTGTGGGAATACAATGGAATGAGAGTTTACAAGCTAGAATTACAATACCACAAGTAGAACTTACTTGTAAATGAAGTAGAACGCTCAAAGGATACTTAAACAAGAGAAACTAGCCGTTAGACAAAGATAATGTTATGTTCTATCTGAAAAAGAGCCGTTAGAAAGGGTTTAAAACCTTTCTGCTAAGTTGCGTACGACCGTACCAGTCATGGTACACCTGTACCAATTTAAAAAGTCTCTTTTGAAAATAAGAGGGAAATTAGGTACAACAGTACCACCAATTGGTATGCCCGTACCAAAACATTTTTCCTGACAAATAATTTTCCTGTGAGCAACCGTACGATCGTACCACCCAATGGTACGCCTGTGCCAAAATAGGTTTACTGACAAACCAAATTCCTGCGAGTAATGATATGCCCATACTAATCAATGGTACACCTGTACCATGCTCAAGCAAACATACTAACTTGGTACAGTCAGCCGTATGCCCATACCACACATCAAAGTAATTTGGTACACCCGTACCAACTACAAAAAACATATATAAAAGTGGCAAATAACTTAAATTGACTCATACGTGACACATACATCAAAACCTTGGGTCTACCAATCTCCCCCTTTTTGATGTTGGCAATCAATTTAAGTTTAATTTACAAAAACATGTTTAAATAAAATTTTGGTTTGAAAAATTTTAGAAATCTCCCCCTTTGTTTTAGAATTCATGTCATGAAATTACAAGTAATCAATCAAGCACAAAGGAAAGGAGAAAATATAGAAATCAAAGTAGACAAACAATATAACATATGATCAGAGCAGTAAATAAAATCAAATGATCAAAGAAATATATATAATTCTATGATCAACATAAACAGAGTGATATAATCAAAGCATTATTCAATTCAGTCATAATCAGAGCAAATGACAATAAGCAATAATAGAAATAGACAAAATAAGATAATGAACTGAATAAACATCATATGATATATATAAACTCAAAAAGATGATTAGTACAACAATAAAATCAAGACTAACATATAAAAATAAAATCAAGACTAACATAAAACTAACATCTCCATAATCCTAAAATCCTAAAAATCATAAAACATCTCCCCCTTTGACAATATTTAAATGATCACTGTGGGTCCTGAGGAGGAGGTGGACTCGGTGGAGGAATAACAAAAGGATCCATCATGACACTGATGGAATGTAGAGTCTCAGAGGTAAAAGTCTGGAACTCGTGAAAGTCAGCAACATACTAAGCAAATCGTTGATCAATGGAAGCTGATTGCTGAGTGAGATGTTTGAGCTGCTGATCAATCTAGTCAAAACGTTGCTCAAGAGCATCTAAACGATCGAGTCGAGCAATGAGAATAGCAAGTTGCTAAGAAATAGAATCTGTAAGAGGCAGTAGTTGCTGGAGTAGTAGTGGAAGTAGTAGCTGGAATAGGAGGATCAGGAGCAGCAGCAGATAAAGAAGATCCACTTGAGAAGTGATGCTGTCATTTATGGCTAAGAGCTACGTGGTGTGTGGTGTCAGTGGAAGGATCTAAAGGGTCAAGCCACTCTATAGGTGTGTCTTCTAGAAGTGGAACCTACAGGTACTAACAGACCTCTACAGCTCATCGTCTATAGAGTGAGACAATGTCATCGGAGAGGCTCAATAACTAGAGATGGTCAAGTCATCAAGAAATATACTTAAAATGAATGACGAACTCATCAACAGGGGTACGCTTAAGGAGTATAGAATGCTCAATGAACAATAAATCAAGATTAGGACCTTTTGATCTAGGGGAGGGGTGAGTGGGGGGGGGGGGAGGCACGCAGCTCCTGGAAGATGTGATGAATGAGAGGTCCAAAAAGAATAGCCCTGCCAGGCTACTTCTGAATCTTGACCTCATGGAAAGAGGTCTGAAGCCAGCGTTCAAATTGGATAGGGTACCCATGACCATGCAGTAAAAAAAGATAAGGTCAGGGCCCGTGATAGTGTCATTAGACTCATATCTCCCGAAAATAAGGTAGGAGATCAGTCTATGACAATAGAAGAGAGCAAGGATTTAAGGCATGATGCTTTCTGTTGGGAGGGGTGGAAAGAAATGTCCAGGGCAATATCCGTCCAGAAAGAATTACGATCAAAGACCACAGATTTGGCATTCAAGATGCCATCAGTATGGAAACTAAATAGACCATCAAACTCAAAGGCAGAAAGAGAATGATGTCTACGAAAAAGTTTGAAAGTGCAGGAGAAAGAGGTAGACAGAGAAAAGATCTGTAGGAACTCTAAAGCTATAAACTGAATGAAATGGTTAGGTAAAAATATGAAATTTGACCAACCTACATTGGTCAAATAGCGCAGAACATCATCCTCTAATTTGGTCTGTTAAAGAGTAGGATGACACGTAAAACGAGAGTGAGAGAATACTTTCTCACTCAGAATGGAAGTCCTAACTACAGAAGTAGGGGTAGCACCACCACAAGGGCCAGAGCCTACAGGAACAGTGCGTTTAACTCTCCATGAGGAAAAGTCATTGCGATCACCAAGAGTAGACATGATAAATAAAAATAAGTATAAAATAGATAAGTTGACAAAAATCAGAAAATTTTTAAAATTTTGGCAGAATTTCGACGAGTTTTGAAAAAACTCAAAAATGATACCTGCACAAAAATCTATGAAATTTGACACACAACACCTAAACATAATCCTAAGTAATAAATTCTAAAGAACCTAGAGCTAAAAAAATCTAGAATGATCAGAAAATCAAAATAAAAAATAGTGTTAAAAGGCAATGAAACAGTTAAAATTGAAATTTAAAAATGAGAGAACAAAAGAAAATCAAACTGAGAATGACGAGTAGGATTGCGAGTAACGAAGTTTGGAGTATTTGGAGACTGGTTTGAGAGGATTTGGCTGGGATTTGAGAGAGAAATTGAGAGAAAAAATGAAGTTGGAATGTGAACAATCAGTTTAAAATAGATTTTTAAGTCGCATACGGATGTACATCTAAGGCGTACAACCATACAGGCCAAAAATGCCTTGAAAATTCATATTACGTTCCAGTGTACAGGTGATACATACGACCATACCAACTGAAAACGATTTGAATTCATTGTCATGTACGGGCGTACGAGTATGTCGTACAGTCATACGTGAGCTTTTAGCCAAAAATTTTAATTTTTGAAATAGGAAGCGTACGAGCGTACAGAAAACTGTACGACCATACCAAATTTTATTGAAAAGTGCTTTTAAAATGCATACGGTCGTACCACTGTTGGTACGACCGTATAAGAGCTTGAATGAAAGTTTAGAATTTGAGGCATAAAAGCCATACAGGCATACGGAAACAGGTACGGCCTTATGAGGACCAAAAATCAGAAAATTCTGAGGAATTTTGAGAATTTTCATGAAAATTCCTAAGTCCACCTACTTCAAAAATGAACCATCTATCATTCATAGCTCATGTTTAATGAAGTTTAACCGTTCTTCACTAAGGGGTTTTGTAAAAATATATGCCAATTGATGAGTTGTATCAATAAATTCTAATATAACCTTCCCTTTTTACACATTATCACGTAGAAAATGATGTCTAATATCTATGTGCTTAGTTCTAGAATGTTGAATTGGATTCCTAGATAAATTTATGGTACTAGTGTTATCATATTTAATGGAAGTACATGAAATACAAACATTGGAATCCCTTAATTGTTGTTGAATCCAAAATACTTGAGCACAACAACAACCTGCGGATATATACTCAAATTCAGTAATAGACAGAGACATACAATTCTAATTCTTGCTAAACCAAGAAACTAAGCAATTACCTAAAAAGTGACAGGTGCTAGACGTACTTTTCCTATCTAACACATTTCCAGCAAAATTAGCATCAGAATAGGCAATCAAGTCAAATAAATCATTCTTAGCATACCACAAGCCATTATGCATAGTTCCAATTAAGTATTTGAAAATACGTTTCACAGCACACAAATGTGATGCCTAAGGGGATGACTGAAATCTAGCACATATACATACAATAAACATAATATTAGGCCTAGAAGTAGTTAGGTAAAGCAAACTACCTATCATACCTTTATACTTCTTTTGATCAACATGCTTGTCACTTTCATCCAAGGAAAGCTTTGTAGTTGTGCTCATTGGCGTTTTGCTCGGTTTTGCATCTACTAGTCCAAACTTCTTTAGCATTTCTTGTGTGTACTTGACTTGATTGATGAAAATTCCATCTTCACATTGCTTGATTTGAAGCCCCAAGAAATACTTTAATTCTTCCATCATGCTCATTTTAAATTCTCCCTGTATACACTTAGAAAATTCCTTGCATAATTTTTCATTAGTAGCACCAAAAATGATATCATCTACATATATTTGAACAAGTAAGATATCATGTTTATAATGCTTAATGAAAAGTATTGTGTCTGCTTTGCCTTTTTCAAAACCATGATCAATGAGAAAACTACTCAACCTATCATACTAAGCTCTAGGGGCTTGTTTAAGGTCGTATAAAGCTTTGGTAAGTTTGAAAACATGATTTGGAAATTTAAAATTTCAAAGCTGGGGGGTTGTGCAACATAAACTTCTTCATTGATAAAACCATTCAAAAATGCACTTTTCACATCCATTTGAAAAAGTTTGAAGTTCATGTAAGATGCATATGCCAATAACAATCTAATAGCTTTTAATCTAGCTACCGTTACAAAGGTTTCATCAAAATCTATTCGTTCCTCTTGACAATAGCCTTGTACTACTAACCTAGCTTTATTCCTAGTTATGACACCACTTTCATCAAGTTTATTCCTAAACACCCATCTAGTTCTTATAACATATGCATTTCGAGGTTTAGGTACTAAGGTCCATACATTATTTCTATAAAATTGGTTTAGTTTATCCTGCATAGCCAACACTTAACTCTCATTATCTAAGGCTTCATTCACATTTCTTAGGTTCAATCTGAGAAATAAAAGCAAGGTTGTTATGAATATCTTTAAATTTAGAACGAGTTGTTAACCTTTTGATATTTCACTTCTAACTTATTCCTTGGAGTATCCTTTCGGGAAATGCTACTCCTTTGGAAGATCATGCTCGATATGAGGTATAGCTAGGTGAGGAGGAAGGTCATTCACTTCTTCCTTATCAACATCTTTAGCTATAGCTTCTTGTTGATGCTCTTGTTCTTCACTTTGTTTCAATAAGATTCCTACATCATCATCAACATTATCCTTTCTTGGACTAAGAGAGTTAGTTTCATAAAAAACAACATGCATAGATTCCTTTACAACCAAAGAACATTTATTGAACACCCTATATAAGGTACTAGATGTTGCATAGCCTAAGAACAAACCTTTATCAGTTTTGAGTCAAATTTTCCAAGATTATCCTTGGTGTTTAAAATGTAGCACTTACATCCAAATACTCTAAGGTATGAAATTCTTGGTTTTCTACCATTCCATAGCTCATAAGGAGTTTTGTTTAAAATTGGTCTTAAATGGACTCGATTTGTAACATAGCAAGTGGTATTGACCGCTTCGGCCCAAAAGTAGGAAGGTAATTGATACTCATTAAACATTGTTCGTGCCATATCATAAAGAGTTTGATTTTTCCTTTCAACTACCCTATTTTTTTGAGGCGTTCTAGGAGATGAAAAATTATGATGAATGTCATACAATTCATAAAATGATTTGAAGCTTTCATTTTGAAACTCTTTTCTATGATCACTTCTTATTGAAGAAATGTAATGACCCTTTTCATTTTGCATTCTTTTTGTTACATTTTGAAAAGCATTAAATGCATCATCTTTATGAGCTAATAATGAAATCCAAGTAAACCTCGAGTAATCATCAACAATCACAAGTGCATAATGCATACCACCTAAACTAGCTACTATAGTTGGTCCAAATAAATCCATATGCAACAATTGAAGAGGTTTCGAAGAAGTTATCTTGTTTTTCACTTTAAATGAGGACTTTACTTGTTTTCCCATTTGGCAAGCTTCACATACCTTGTCCTTTGCAAATTTGATCTTTGGAAGTCCTACCATATGTTCATTTTTCCCAAGATTGCCAATGCTTTCGAAATTAGCATGTCCAAGCCTTCTATGCCAAAGCCATAAGTCCTCACTTATAGAAACAAGACACTTCACATTCTTATTAGAAATAGAATCTAAATCAATCATGTAAATATTTTCTATTCTATCTCCTTGAAAAACTTGCTTATCATCATTAATCTTATAGACAAAACATCCTTTTGGATCAAATACAATCTTAAAACTATTATCACACAATTGACTAATACTAAGCAGGTTATGTTTTAGTCCTTCTATTAACAAAACTTTGTTAATGGAAAAGTTGGAATCCTTACCGACCTTACCAATTCTAATAACTTTAACTTTAGCATTGTCTCCAAAAGTAACATTACCTCCATCATATTCTTCAAGATTGGAGAAGAGGCTTGCATTGCCGGTCATATGCTTTGAGCATCCACTATCGAGATACCATTTATTTTCACTAATCTTGGATCTCAAGCATACCTATTAAACACAAATGCATTCACTTCTTTTTAGGTGCCCAAATGTATTTGGGTCCTTGGGGGTTAGAAGCATTTATATCATTATTCCAATGTATCTTCCTAATAAAAAATCTATTGGTTGTATGCCCTTTTTATTGCAATAATGATATATGACATTCCTAAATCTAGAATGGTTATGCACATGTTTCCTTTTGGATGCATGAGAATGATTATGATTACATGAACATGAATAATGATGTCACATCCTCACTTTTGGCACACACTATTAGTATATACATATGATGTGCTATGATTTATACGTGTTAAATTTGGATGATGATGTGAATTTAAATATTTGAATTATGAATTTATATGAATTATGCATACTATGATAAATA
>CANYBF011224696.1:0-23633 GCA_948192965.1 Dalechampia spathulata | reverse complement strand
ATAACATGTTAAACACACCAGGCATCTATGAATTCCATATCATATGAAATTTCTCGATTCATAATACACTTTTCATTATAATCATCAAGCTATTACATTTGCTTCATTAGCCATATACATTCAGCAATATACATTCACATGCACACATACACATGAACAGTCATACAGACATCTAACAGTGCCTAACTCCTAGGGTCTCTACTGTGGGTGTAACAATATTATTTGAATAATAAATAAATCTAAAGTAGTAGATTTATTAATATGTAATAAAATATATTTGAATTAATTTATTATTAAATACCTAAAAAGTTTTATGCATTGATTATTATATTTCTTTATAATAATTATATTATATTAATTTTATTGATAATTAATTATATAATCAATCATTATGATTTCAAATAAAATTTAGATAGAATAATCTAATATCAAAAATTAAAATATAAAATATCAAAATTAAAGATATTTAGAGGTGAGTATAATTTATGTTTTTTGAAAAATTTGAATCTAACTAAATAAATTAAAAATCAAATCTATAAAATCGAAATCAAATCAAAATTATTGAAAATCGAATAATTTAACATTGAATATGTAAGGATCAAAATTTTTGAAAATCTAAAAACTAAATCAAAAGATTGAATCTAATAAATTGAACCATATAATGGATATAAAATAATATCATTTTGAATATTAATATAAAACAACATCATTTTTTTATTCTTTAATATCTTCAACCCAACTAAAAATTGAAAATCAAAAAAATCAAACATTATAATTAAATTAAAAACCAAAAAATGAAATCAAAAGTACTAAATATATCATTGATAATTATTGAATATCATGATTCACTCTTTTTTTTTATTTTTGATAATTTTGACTCATTATAAAGAGATTAGATGCATTTTACTATATAATATATTAAACAAATATGGTTCATACCTAGCATTCGTTTTATTGTTAATTAATATTAATAAAACTATTGTAGGTAATTTAGGATAATTAGTATTGCTTACTTGAATTAGAACTTCATTATATGCTAATCCTAAGACACTTATTAACATAACTCAACATTAAAAATCTCATTCAATCAAAACCTATGAGTCATCATTTGACATTAATCAAATATATTATTAGAAAATCTATTATTAACTATAATAAATAAATATATATATATATATATGTATAATTTTAGATAAAAATAAATTTGATTTGAATCATTAATGAGTCGGTATCATTGCTAAGTCAATCTCTACACATTTCAAATTCAATTAACCCTAATCTTTTTTTTTTATTGTTAGTAGTTAAACACTATCTTTTTAGTATTATTTAAAAGTTTGTTTCAGATTTAATTGGATATCATATCACATATTACTAATTTCATCCATGTCTATATAATATACAATATATATCTACTATAGGGGCAGTACTTTCCAACAGAAGAAAAGAGTTCTTATCTGAAGAATCACTCCTTAGTCTGCATTATCGGTAGGTGTGTTAATGTTTACTTAAAAAAATTTATGATTTCGTTTATCAATTTGTTTTTGGTTAAATCTGTCGAAGTTGTATGTCGGTGTTGATGGTAAGTTGAAAAGATTAGTTTTTGGTCAAATTTAGATTTTTTTTTATGATTTATTTTGTGAATTTGATGATTATAGATATATGTAATTAATGGGATTGGAAGTTTGGTTGCAGAGTTAGTCTGATTATAATGAGCAAAATGAAGGGCGAGGGATTATTGTTGCTTCTCCTCTGCTTGAATATAGTCATTTTTGAAGTGGTAAAAGTTGAATTTGATGGATCGCTTAAAATCATATTGTTCATATATTTTAGTGATATACTTCATTTAATTTAAATTCTAATTTCTTTTTTTTCCTTTTGGCTTCAGATCGCTGGTGCTCCACCAACATGCCCTGCTGATCTTGGTGGCAAATGCGGTGATTCTGATGAATGGAAAGGGGAATTTTTCCCTGGCATTCCCAAAATTAAATATGAGGTGACCTATTTTTTCTGAGCAGCTTTTTAATCTATTTAGTTGTTGAGTTTATCTCAATTAGCTGCAGTTCATGGTTAAATTTGTTTGCTTGTTAATGTCAGGGTCCATCTAGCAAGAACCCACTTGCATATAAATGGTATAACGCAGAAGAAGAGATTCTTGGGAAGAAAATGAAGGTAATGTTTTGTTCTTGATGAGGCATTATATCAATTTTATGATGATTACTAAAGATTATGTATGGTCTCAGGATTGGATGAGATTCAGCGTTGCATTTTGGCATACATTTCGAGGGACAGGAGGTGACCCATTTGGTGCACCAACTAAATATTGGCCTTGGGAGGATGGCACTGATTCAGTGGCTATGGCCAAAAGAAGAAGTATGATTGACAAAATACCAAGACACTGGTTTATTAGTGTTATTTTTACTTACATTTCTTTTGAAAATGTAATGCAGTGAGGGCCAATTTTGAGTTGCTGGACAAGCTTGGAGTTGATAGGTGGTGTTTCCATGATAGGGATATAGCTCCTGCTGGTAAAACTATTGAGGTAAGTCGGTAAGAATTGCTTGCTCATGGTTTCCTGGGTTGGCGAAGAGTGATTGTCATGGTTATTGGAAATTCTATTGAAGCTGGATTTTTTTTTGGTTACAGGAAAGTAATGCAAACTTGGATGAAGTAGTTGCCCTAGCTAAAGAGCTTCAGGTATTTCTATATGGACAAATATATTACACCCACCACATTGTCGTTATGACAGTTAATTGCCTAATCTTATCATGAAAAGAACTAGCATCCTCTGCATCTTAAGTGATCAGCTGTCACACAGTATATGAAGCTCATACAGCTTCGATGGTTGCTTTGTTATTTCTTCACTACTACAACTTGTGCTGACCAGCTGCTAAATCATTACTATTAGAACAACTGAGTTGGTGATTAGATAAACAAACAGCCAGAAATTTGGTTCGGCATTATTTTGTTTTGGAGATCAGCGTGCTTGATATGCTTCTTACTTTTGTCACTGTTACTAAGCTTTATGATCATATGACCTTGCAGGGAAGCAAGATCCGCCCTCTGTGGGGCACAGCTCAGTTGTTTTTACATCCTCGTTACATGCATGGTGCTGCCACCAGGTACTGATCCCTCCTTCCTTAATATGTACGCTGGTGTTGGCTATAAGATTTTGTACTCATGGACTCTAAGATCACAATCTTTCCTTGCAGTTCTGAATTGGGTGTGTATGCTTATGCTGCGGCTCAAGTGAAGAAAGCAATGGAGGTATGTTCATAATCCAAACATTTAATCTGTGAAATTCAGTTCCATTTTGCAATGTTGTTATTATCTCTTAAATTCTATGCGTTTCACATTTCGCAACAGGTAACCCATTACTTGGGTGGAGAAAATTATGTCTTCTGGGGTGGTCGTGAAGGCTATCAGTCTCTTTTGAACACAGATATGGAAAGGGAGCTTGATCATATGGTATCTTACTAATATTGTTCTGTGTATAAGTGCAGATTCTTTTTTCCGTGAGAGACTTGAGTTTCCATCATAAATTGTTAGGCTTCAGTTCTTTTAACTAATTGATGTTGTGATTACCTGTAGGCAAGATTTATGGAAGCGGCTGTTGCCTACAAGAAGAAGATTGGATTTAATGGTATGTTATCTACGTGTCATAGACTATGCTCAATTATTTGCAGTGTGATTTTGTCATTTTAGGAATTAAATCTGTGGCACTTAGTTAGGAGTGGAGCCACCTTTGCCTCAAGGTGGGCAAGGCAAAGGTGGGCAATTGCCCACCTGAGTTTTTGCCTACCATCAATTTTTGTACCTCAAGAATTTTAATTTCCAATAAATCTTTGCAAAAAATTAAGGACCACCTTAAATTAATGAAATTTAAAGATAATTCCTTTACATATATGAATGACATAGATATTTTCCCACCTTAATTTTAGGGGGCTGGCTTTGCCCATTTACTTGGTAAAAATGCTTTTTAGTTTACTTTCTGATCAGTATGTCTTTTATTGTGTAAATGATCAGAATCTAAGTTCTTTTTTGTCTACCTGCTGTTTCAGGGACTCTGCTAATTGAGCCCAAGCCCCAAGAACCTACCAAACACCAGTATGATTCATATCTTATTTATGCATCTATATTTACATCAATTGCATCCTCGATTAAGTTATGACGGTATCATCAGGTATGACTGGGATGCTGCTACATCAGCTAATTTCTTGCGAAAATATGGACTTATAGGTGATCACTAAAACTTCCACTTTATTTCCCCATTACAACGAGTTTTTTTTGGCACTCACGTCCATCCCTTGTTAGTGCTTTATGCCTTAGAAGTGAAGTGTAATGTTTAACTTCATGTCCCTTGTTTTTCTTCTTAGATGAATTCAAGCTCAACATTGAATGCAATCATGCAACTCTTTCTGGTCACAGGTATTTGTCTCATATTATATGCTTATTTCTTGCAAGAAATATTAGTTGCCATATGCATGCCGGCAAATATGACAATTCTTCAATCTCTGATGCTTTCTCTTTCCTTCTCCCACAGCTGTCATCATGAGCTTGAAACTGCAAGAATCAATGGTTTACTGGGAAATATTGATGCCAACACTGGTGACCCTCAAATTGGTAAAGATTAAATTAGAAACCTTTAGCCGTCAGACAATTTGCAGCCATAGTTTAGAAAAGCACTCAGAGTTAGACATGTAACATAGAGTCACCGTCATTTCTACAGGATGGGATACAGATCAATTCATGACAGATATTGCAGAGGCAACTCTTGTTATGATGAGTGTGATTAAAAACGTAGGTTTGATCATTTAATTATTTGATTAAACTGGAAACTTTCTGTTTTTTTTATATACAATGACATTATTGAGATTTTTTGCCTTTGATCCTTACAGGGAGGATTGGCACCAGGAGGATTCAATTTTGATGCAAAATTGTTAGTATCTTAACTACAGACTAACTTCTCATCCAAACATACCATGCTTTATTATGCATCTGTGCAATTGTGCGTATTTTTCAATCATAGCAATGATCCTTTTGAGTTGATATAGGCGAAGAGAGAGCACGGATGTTGAGGACATTTTCATTGCTCATATTAGCGGCATGGATACTTTGGCTCGTGGGCTCCGAAATGCTGCTAAGTTGATTGAGGTAACGTTTTTTTAATCATTTTTTGCTCCTGCTGTATGGATTAGTAAGATCTTTTATTCTTAACCCGAAGATATATGACATGGCTTTTCATGCTATTGATGAAGGATGGTTCTTTAACCGAGCTTATTCGCAAACGGTATGCTAGTTTTGACACGGAAATCGGAGCTCAAATGGAGGTAAATTTGCTGCAATTTAATACCTCGTTTCAGCTTAAATTTAAGTCCTGTTTCTCTCAAAGTTAATCGCAAACTCTATGCACCTTACAAACAGGCTGGTAAGGCAGATTTTGAAATGCTCGAGAAGAAAGCCATTGAATGGGGTGAGCCAAAGGTTCCTTCTGCCAAACAGGTAACTTAAAGACCTGTATTCAAGAAATGATTCAAGATCACACGACCAATAGAAACTAACACACATATCTGTATATATTTATGTGTTGCAGGAACTTGCAGAGATGATTTTCCAGTCTGCAGTATAAGAGGACGTAATATGGAAAGTGAAGTAGTGGTAGCAGTAGAACATTGCCCCCCAAATAGCCAACTCTTCTGTAATAATCTCGTCTTTGGTTGTAATAATGGATACAAGAAAATCTCAATCAGTAACTGATACAATAAAGAACAAAGCTTTTACCTTTTAATTAATGCTTTCAGCGAATTTGCATGAGAGATGATTTTCCATTTTAATCAATTAATTAATGAATTAAAATATTAATATATTACTTATGTATGTACATTTCTAAATATGAAAAACACAAATAAATTCACTCATCAAGGTAAATATTACACAAATGCATATATATATATATTATTTAAGAAATAAATTTTATTGAACTGGCTAGGAATAAATTCAATCATCGAGTTGATAATCAAACCGTTCAGAAACCACTTGAAACTGGTTGAGTCAAAACCAGGCCAAACCAGAACCAAAATCCACTGGTTCTTGAACCATGCCATTGTGTTTGCTGATGTGGCAAATTAACACAAGCAAAGTGCGTATCGAATCTGGTTTACGTCACTCTTCTTCTCTGTTGCCTATACATGTTCTCCTCTGTTTCCAATCCCAGTTTTATAAAAACAAGAGTTATATTAATTATTTAATTTATTATTTATATTATTTTATCTATTATTTTTTAATATTAGTTAAGTATTATTATTACATATATTATTAAAAATTTTATGAAAATACATAATTTTAATCTTAATAAAATTTTGTTATAATACATAATTTTATTATTATATATATTATTTAAAATTCTATTTTAAAAGTATGTTCTATCAATCTATTTTACTTGATTTTTATAATATGAGTATTAATCTATTTTGCTTGACTTGTAGAATATGAGTTTGAAAAATTAAATCTTAACAATATGAGATATTTTTATAATTTTGATAATTATTTTCATTTTCTTAAAAAATTATAAATTATATTTTTCTTTTGTATAATTTTATTATAAGAATTAGTTATTATAAATTAAAACTATTAATACTAAATTATTAAAATAAAATAAAATTATTTTTAATAAATTTGGATTTTTAATATAATTGTATTTTCTTAAAACAAATTTTTTGTATAAAATTATAATAATAAAAATTAATTTTAATGAATTAAATTATTAGATAATCAAAATAATTCATATTTATATTTAATTTTGAATAGAATTCTAAGAATAGAAATTAGTTATTATAAATTAAAATTATTAATATTAAATTAAAGTTAATAAATTTAAATTTTTAATAAAATTTTATTTTTTAAAATTAATTATTTATGTGTTGGTTTATATAAAATTTCATAATAAAATTAATTTTAATGAATTAAATTATTAAATAATAAAAATTATTTATATTTATATTTAATTTTTAATAAAATTCTAAAATTATTTATTATAAATTAAAATTATTACTATCAGATAATTAAAATAAAATAAAATTTAATTTTAATAAATTTAAAGAAATAATAAAATAATCATTTTAATTATTCCCCTTTCCTTTCATAATATTAGTTAAATCTGAGAAATATGTTTTATTAATTTACTTTTTGATTTTTATATTGTAAATTTGAAAAGGTTAAATTATACGTTAAAAATATTTTATGAATTTAATAAATATTTTATATTTTTTAAAATAATCATAAGTAATATTTTTTATATATAATTTTATTATAAAAATTAGTTGTTATAAATTAAAATTATTACTATTACATTATTAAAATAAAATAAATTTAGATTATTTAATAAAATTTTATTTTCTTAATCATTTAAATGTTTATTTTTTATATAAAATTTGATAATAAAAATTAATTTTAACAAATTAAACTTTAGATAATAAAAATAATTTATGTTTATATTTTATTTTAAAATGATTTTTTAGATAAAATTTAGTTGTTATAAATTAAAATTATTACTATTAGATAATTAAAATAAAATTAACATTAATTTTAATAAGGAATCATAAAATGATTAATTTACTTATTTAATTTCTTTTTTATAATATTAATTAAAAATTTAAGAGAGATTATTCAATCAATCTACTTCATTTGATTTTTATAATATGAATTTAAAAATGTTAAGTTTTATATGTAATATTTTATAATTTTAATAAATATTTTATATTTTTAAAAATAATTATAAGTAATATTTTTTATATAATTTTATTGTAAAAAGTAGTTATTATAAATCAAAATTATTATTTTTAGATAATTAAAATAAAATAAAAATAAATTTTAATAAATTTAAATTTTTTAATATTTTAAAAAATAATTCTAAAGCTAATCATCTTGATGTTATTTTAATATTAATTTTTTAATATTTTAAAAAATAATTCTAAAGCTAATAATCTATATATTATTTTTATATAAAATTAGATAATAAAAATTAATTTTAATAAATTAAATTATTAGATAATAAAAATTAATTTTAATAAATTAAATTATTAGATAATAAAAATAATTTATATTTATATTTGATTTCAAATAAAATTTTTAGATGAAAATTAATTGTTAAAAATTAAAATTATTACTATTAAATAATTAAAATAAAATATGGACCTTGGAGTCCTTGATCTTAGTTTTGATGTTAATAAATCATGTTTTGAAAATGTAAATCATGTTTTCAGGGTGTGTATGGATGTACCAAAGTTGATACGGGCATACCATTAAGTTTCCTAGGCTGTACGGGCGTATCAAAAGGCGTTCTGGGTGTGTATTTTTGGCAAAAACTTTGGTACGGGTGTACCACTTAGTCGTATGGTCGTACGAATTCTACTACCCAGTTTTTGTATCAATTTTATGGTGCCATATGGGGGTACAGGAACACGTACGCCCGTACGCATCTTTATATGCATTTTTAGCATTGTTTTAAAATGTTCTAAAACGATTCTATTTGCATTATTTGCATCCCCAATGATCATATAAGCAAGGAATAACTTATATTAGTGTAGATTAATCTTATTGAAAGCAAGAAATTAATATTTGATCATCAATTTCTTTATTGAATATATTTTTGTGTAGTTTATGTATTTCTTGATTTCTTGAGTTGTAAATCCCTTGGAAAGGGTTTCTAGGTTTTCAATCCTTATGTTTCTTTTGGGTTGTGTTTGAGAGATAGGAAGGGGTTGTGATTGAATGAGGTTTTTATATGAGCCTTAGGAAAATATATTATATAAGGGTTTAGTGTGAGCCTTTGGGAAAATACTTGTGTATTACTAGAATTGTGATTCCAGGATTGTAATCTTTGTTGAAAGATTAGTAGAAACCTAAGTTGAATATTGGGTAAGTAGATGTAGGCATTTGTTGGCCGAACTACTATAAATTTCTTGTGTTCCATTTTATCTCTCTTCAATTCTTGTATTGTCGACGTGGGATTTCATTTGGGATCAGAGCTTGGGCTCTATCTTTCAAGAATTGACATTCTTAGAGTTAAGATCAAATGACAACATATTGTTTAGAGAGTCAATCTTACACAAGACCTCCTTTCTTTGATAGTATGGATTATTCTTATTGGAAACATTGAATGGAGATATTTTTGAAGAGTGATGGAGTTAATTTATTGAACTTTATTAAAAGTGATTATAATCCTCCTACAGCTATAGTTGAAGGCATTTCCACATTGAAGCCTGAGAGTAAGTGGAATAGTAAAGAGAAGAAGGCAAATGCTATGAATAAAAAGGCTATGAATATATTGTGTTATACCATTAGTCGGGAAGAATATAGGAGAGTGTCTAATTGCATGACTGCCAAACAAATTTGGGATGCTTTGAAGGCACATCATGATAGCACAAATCAAGTGAAGATAAAAAAGCTTCAACTTTTAACTCATGAATATAAGTTGTTCACTATAAGGCAAAATGAGATAGTATATCGGAGATGTACAATAGGGTTATGATGATTATCGATGGTTTAATAAAGCTTAGGAAGACTTATGCTAGAGAAGATATCAACAACAAGATTCTTAGAGTTCTTTCAAAGAAGAATTGAGAAGTAAGGGTGATTGCAATTGTGGAAACAAATGATCTATCAAAGCTTTCTACCGATATACTTTTAGGAAAGCTCCTCACTCATGAGATAACCTTAAAGCAAGGTGTTGAAATGAATAATAAAAGGGGATTAGCTTTCAAATCATTAAGAAAGCAAGTGGAAAAGAAGAATCTACAAGTAAAGGACATGTAAAGAGTGAATGTCCTAGATTGAAAAGACCATCAAAGTCATCCAAGAAGAAAGCCTTCAAAGCTACTTTGGATTATCAGAGAGAATTAGATGATAAAAGCCTAATTGGAGAGCATGTTGCTAAATTTTTCTTTATGGCTTGAAATTGCTTTAACCTCTTATAAAAGGTACTTTAACAAATGAGATTAATTGCTTGAAATTAGAAGTTGATGCTTTAACCTCTTATAAAAGGGATCTTTAAAACTCATTTAAAAATTTTTCAAATATTTCAATGTTAAATGAATCCTTGAAAAAGGAAAATGAAGATTTATGTTTGAAAAATAAGAATTTGAAAAGAGAAAATGAGATTTTAAAAGAAAACCTTTTAAAATTTGAAAAGGGTGGCATTAAAATTGATAGTATTCTTAAATGTCAAAAGCTCAAATTTGATAGAAAAGGTCTTAGCTATGACCAAAATACCCCTTCTTCATCAAAAGGTCCCAAATTTCTTAAAGCTACTCCTATTGAGGATATTGCTAAGGGGAATGAAAGTAAAGGAGTTGAAAACTTTAATGCTAAAAGGTTTAAAACCTCAATTAGAAGTCAATTACATAAGAATTGTAATTGTGGGGCAAAACATGCAATGCAAAAGCTAAAAAATATGAGTTTGCATTCAAATGTTAAAATTGAAAATGACATGAAAAATAAACTAAGAAAAGTTCATTTTCATAGACCAAGAAGTTGAAAGTCTAAACTCTTTCTTGGTCATTGTCATTATTATGGTAAGTTTGACCATTCTAATTATAAATGTTTTATAAGGTTAAGTCACTTGGGATATATTCCAAATGACTCATGTAAAGCTAACCCCCATGGACCTAAATACATATGGTACCAAAATTGAATTTAAATTATTTTGTAGGTTTGCTTGAAGTACAAAAGAAGGAATTAGGTGGATATTCAAGCGACAAGATAAAATGAGCCTCTTTTGCATTAGTCAATTGAAGAATAAAGGAATAAGACTATGCAACTACTTAGAGGGAGTTTTAGAATTTTGTGTTTTTAAGTTATGGATTATTATGAGTGTTGATATCATGTGTGTTGATTGTTTTGATATGGTTTGTGTTGAACTTGGTTTTTGTTTTGCTCAATTAATTTGAAATTGATCTTTGAGCATTGTTTTCAAAAACACCTTCATGTATGGATTGATATGCATGAAGATATGATTCATATACTTCCATGATTGAGTTTGGCTTGTTTTCTTTTTGATGTAGCCAAAGGGGAAGAAGTATGGTGAAATAGCTTTTTTATGCATTTTGAAATGCTTTTGAGAAAATGTGTATTTGTTGGTGTTGTTGGCTATGTTTAATCAAAACCAAGCTCACTGATTACTCCTCTTGCATTGTAGATAATGCATGGTTGAGGGGGAGTATGAATTGCAAGGTTACAATTTGTTAGGGAGAGTTAATTTTGATTTAAAAGCCATTTAGGGTTTGTCAACATTAAAAGGGGAGATTGTTGGATCTTGGGGTTCTAGATCTTAGTTTTAATATTAGCAAACCATGTTTTCAAAGTGTAACCCATGTTTTCAGGGTATGTACGGACGTACCAAGTTGGTACGGGTGTACCATTAAGTTTCTTAGGCTGTACAAGTGTTCTAGAAGGCGTTTTGAGTGTATTTGTGGCAAAAGCTTTGATACGAACGTACCACTTAATCGTATGACCATACAAATGCTACTGTCCAATTTTTGTATCAATTTTATGGTATCGTACGGGGGTACAGGAACACGTACACCTGCATGCGTCCTTATATGCATTTTCAACATTATTTTAAAATATTCTAAGATGGCTCTATTTGCTTTATTTGCATCCCTAACGATCATATGAACAAGGAATAACTTATATTAGTGTGAATTAACCTTATTGAATATAAAAAATCAATCTTTGATCATCAATTTCTTTATTGAATATATTTTTATGTAGTTTATGTATTTTTTGATTTCTTGAATTGTAAATCTCTTAAAAATAGTTTTTGGATTTTCAATCCTTATGTTTCTTTTGGGTTGTGTTTGAAAGATTAGGAATGGATTGTGATTGAATGAGGTTTTTGTGTGAGCCTTGAGAAAATATATTCTATAAAGGTTTAGTGTGAGCTTTTATGAAAACACTTGTGTATTACTAGAATTATGATTTTAAGCTTATAATCTTTGTTTAAAGATTAGTGAAAATCTAAATTGAATATTAGGTAAGTGGATGTAGGTATTTATTAGCCAAACCATTATAAATTTCTTGTGTTCTATTTTCCTTTTCTTTAATACTTGTGTTGCTTACTTGAGATTTTATAAAATATAATTAATTTTTATAAATTAAAATAATAATTTATTTTATTTTATATAAAATTAGATAAAAAATTAGTTTTATATTTTAAAATATTAGTATTTAATATAAAATAGATAAATATTAATTTTTATAATTTAATATTATTATAAATTAATTTTTTAGATTCATTTTAGATAAATAAAAATAATATTTATATTTAATTTTAAATAAAATTTTTTAAAATAAAAATTAATTTATATATATAATTAAAAAATTAATTTTAATAAAAATTAAAAAGAAGGCATGTTTCCAATATTCTTACCTTTTTAAATATATTATGTTAAACGAACGCCAATCAGCTCTAGTACAACCCACTACTTCTCAACAATTTGGTTTTCGATTCAATTCTTGCATCTTTTGCTTGCAGATCCTCTCTCTCTTTTGGCCTTCAGGTATAGATATGGTAATTCTTTTTTAAAAAAAAAAAAAAAAATTCTGCTGCCTGTTTTTCTTTTATAATTCTCCCACTGATATACACTGTTTTTATAATCATTCTTTTGCAGGGAGGAAAAGGGCTCTGTTTTTCCAGATCAGGTTGCAATTCTAAATCCTTGAAGTCAAGATAATAGAAGATGGGTATTTTGTTTACTAGAATGTTCTCTTCCATTTTTGGTAACAAAGAGGCCAGGATCCTTGTTCTTGGCCTTGACAATGCCGGAAAAACCACCATTCTCTGTATGTATTTCACCTTATTTTGTTTTTATGAATTACCCTTTTCTTGGTTTGTAATTTTGTAATAATGGGTATTGGCTCAATTTCTGCTTTCTTTCTTTTTAAATTTGTTTAATGCAGATCGGCTTCAAATGGGTGAAGTTGTGTCCACGATTCCAAGTTGGTGCCCTTTCTTTAGCTTATTTGATGGAGTTATAATGTTTTTGTTTTCATGGTGAAATGAAATTAAAATGAATTTGATACTAACGGAAATTGATCTTTGTGTGTATTGTGTTTATTTTTTTTCAATGATTCTTTTAATTTGTTACTCTGTTCAGAATTTTTAATTGATTAATTTTCTTTTCTCACTCGATGCAGCAATTGGATTCAATGTTGAAACAGTGCAGTATAATAATATCAAATTCCAAGTATGGGATCTTGGTAGGCCAATTGCTTTTTCTTGATAATTATTTCTATATGGTATCTAGTACCAAATTATTTTATATGGGACTAATTATTGGTGACATTCTTCTAAAATCGTAAGGGTTCATGCTTCAGGTCTCATTTTTTCTTGTTTCAATGAGTTCTGATTTATGTTTAGCCATAATTAGGAGGAAGAGAGTTTGTGTAGAAAACTAAAGTTTATCTTAGCTAATAGAAACAAGTTACCCTTTAATGTGAATTCAAATAAATAAACTTTCTGCCTTGAGATACAAAATGTTATGCGTGCGAATATTAATTAGTTATAAGATGAACCAAAGCTCTAGTTACATGACATAGTTAGATTTTTACTTATTATTATATGAATCAACGTATATGGTTGTTGTTTAGCTTATTTTGAAGTCTTTCAGGATCAAAAATCATGTCGATTTGTAATCCTAATGGTTTTTTCTGCACTTTCTCCTCGCAGGTGGACAAACAAGTATTAGGTAACTTCATATCTATTTGAATTCTCCCATGAATAAAATCTGCATTTGTATTGTTTTGATATTCCCTTGCCTTGTGCTAATAGTTATTTGGTTTTCTTTCAATTAACAAGCAATCTTATTTTTGAGGGCTTGTGCAATTCGCTATGATTTTTGATATGTTCTTTGCAAATTGCTATACATAGTGAATACACATCTTCTAAGTAATATTATTCATGTGTGTGGTTACCTTTTCTTTTTCGTTGCTTGAAAATAAATGCTTACTAAAGTTATCCCTGGTATTAGATCTTAATGCCAAATGTTTCTTATAGACAAGTAATAGTACCATTCTAATTGATATTATTATGTAAAGTGGGGCTCATGAAAGGGACCGAAGAAGAGCTAGCTCAGATGTATAGCCCATGCCTAATGGACTGAAAATATTAAAGCAACCATTTTTTTTTAAAATAGTGAGCATTCATTTAATAGGTTTGATGAGCTTGGTACAACTAGTAAAGTCATTTCCTCAGTGATGACTAGTTAGCACTCTGTAATTCAAGGTGAAACTTTTATTTACTCCTACCATTTGTCACAGAAAAAGTACGTTAAAATTGCTGCTTTATGCATCAGTTCAAAATGAAATGATCGCATTAACATAGATGACTTCTCCATTTGTTCCCAAGAATTTTGGCAATTTGCTTACGAGTTTTGAAGGATGGTGATTACAATATGTAGCATCTCTTATTAAATATAATTTTTTTATGTTTTGAAATTCAAATTTACTCTTCTTTGGTAGCATTGCATCTGATAGTTTATTTGATTGGGAATAAGATAAGCAAGCGTTCATTAAAATAACTAGTTCACTGACTTTTGTACTTGATGGCACAGACCATATTGGAGATGTTATTTTCCTAACACACAAGCCATAATTTATGTTATTGATTCAAGTGACACTGATCGGCTGGTGATTGCTAAAGATGAGTTTCATGCCATCCTTGAGGTATCTATGCCTCTGATTTCCTTTTAATTCTAGCAGTAAATTAGTTATGAAGTCCGTACTTATATGTGCATGTATTTATATCAAACCAAGTCTCAGAAGCTATAGACGTTTATTAACAGCACAATATAATTTAATTTATGTTGCCAATCTGTATCATTTTGGCCAAGGAGATTCTCAGACTCTTCTAGTTTACTCTATCCATCTGCAGTTTTGTGATTATGTATAAGAGTGTAAATTCTTGAAGGTGGTAACCGAAATGATTATGGTACTGCCTGAATGCCTTACCAGTCAAGATTAAATTGACCCAATATGATAGCTGCAGTTACGATGAATGGCAATCGTAGATGACTTCCCCATTTTTTCTTTATGGTCTTCAAAGAACTTTATGAGATTCAATGGCTCGTATCATCACAAAAATAGGATGTCGGGGATTTTAGGGTGAATGCAATTTTCATGCCTTTCATTGCATCGAGATGTATTTACCTAGACCAGGTTCATGTTCCCACATATGGACCAACCAATCAATGCAATGCAAACAAGAAAGAGAGATTTTGTATTAGAAGGTAAAATTCACTCTTATTTGTTATGCCTTTATTGGTTTAGTCCATGTGCAAGACATGGACCAAGTCTAGGCAAGTCTTGTCCTCATTACTTCTATCAAGTCTATTGGGAAATTTACATGCATCAATCCATGGTTTTCTGGGACTTCAGTAATCCCCTCCTCTTGTTGGGCCTTTCTCTGTAATTTTTACATTTTTATCTACTTTATTTAAGCATCACGGAAGATAATTCATTGAATCTTAACCTCTTTGGACATGAATTTGGAAATATTTGATATCAGTGTCCACATATTTTATTGAATCTCTTATGATTCCAGTTCAAATTGTTGCGTGTCCTGTCAGGAGGAAGAGTTGAGAGGTGCTGTCGTTCTTATCTTCGCAAACAAGCAGGTCTGGATTTTTATTCTTTAGAATCCCTATAAGGGCACAAGAATCGGAAATGTTATACTATCGGCGACTTAATTTAGTTCTGGTCTTCGTTGCTTGTATAAATAGTGAAAGTTAAAAACTTTTTCTGTGGGTTCATTCTCTTTACATTTTGCTGCCTTTTGGATGCAAGGTTTTTTTTTTTTTTTTTTAAACTAAACTTTCCCCTTTTCTTGGATATTTTTCTTATGTGTTTATACAGGATCTTCCTGGTGCACTTGATGATGCTGCAATTACGGAGGCGTTAGAGTTGCACAAGATTAAGAATCGTCAGTGGGCAATTTTTAAAACTTCTGCCATCAAGGGAGAAGGCCTTTTCGAAGGTTTGGACTGGTAAGTTTATGTTGTAGATGTTTAGGATTTAATTTAAGGCTCTCCAAGCACTTCTTTTGTCGAAACAGTATGAATTGTCATCCATCTAGGCCTATACTAGCCTCATCTAGCTACCGAGAACATGGGATCCCAATCAGAATACGAATTATTTCCTTGATTCCGTTAAGAATCTATACTATATGGTCCACTATATTTGATTCATTCCGTTCTCCCATTCACTTCGTTGTCCTTGCTTTATTTAAATTTCCATTGCCTTATTCATGAAAAAAGTTAAGACGATAGTCAATCCCAAATAACTTGGAATTAAGACCTAGTTTAGTTGAGTTGAGTTTGGGTTATCATTTTCATCAACTTGTGCCATATCTGCATCACAGAAAAACTAGCAACTTGTAATTGCAGGTTGAGCAATACACTCAAATCTGGAGGTGCCTAAACACTTTGTTGTGAAGAATAGAGAACGCTTCGACAGTGGGTGTAAAGCCTAAGCCATGAAGGGTGACATTTGGTATGGCTGTATCCAATTCATGTTTTACCGTTATATTCATAATTGATCCTCGCTGGATTGTCACTGTGTAATTTTCTTGAGTTTTCGTGTTTCAACTCGTCTGTTTTCCATAAGTAGTAGTAGCTCTTTCAGTTTTGTCTCATTTCTCTATTTTGAAATGGATAATGGGCTGTCATTTTTAGTATTTTTACTGAATCAAAAACATTACTTTTCAAATTTAATGTTATTTCTGATACATTTAATATTGTTGTTTTATTTTTTTAATTTCTTTTTTTTTTTTTTTTGCTAAAGTGCTTTTGTTTCATTAAATATATTTATAATCACATGATCTTTTACAATATTCAATTTAAACATCAAATTCATAGAATATCATTCAATTAAATATTTATATTCATAGAATATAAATATTCAATTTATATTCATGTCAATTACATTTTCATATATAAAGTTATTATGAAAATAAATAATTTATTATTATTAAATAAAATTTTATAAATAAAAATTCCTAATATTAATTTTATAATTTTAGATTATAATTATTAAAAAGATAGTTTATTTTATTTATAAAATGAATTTTCATACATAATTTTAATATAAAAAATTTAAAATTTATTTAAAGTAAATATAATTATTTAAAATTCATAGATAATCATAAAATTTATTCTGATAAAATATTATCTAGTCGTTGTGATATTTTAGATATATTTTTCATCAACTCATATATATGTATACATCCTAATAACTACACGTAATCTCAATAATAATATATTAGAAAAAAAACATGATATTTAGGAATATATTTTTGGGAGAAAAAATAATTAAAATTCTTTATCATGTAAATATAATATAATTCAAATACATTAAAATTATTTTTTAAAATTTAATATAATTTAAATTCATTTTGATCATTAAAGAAAGATTATAAAAATAATAAATTAATGATTTATATTTTAAAAATTATTTATTCATATTGGTAATTAAAATTAAATAATGATTAAATATTTGAATTTCATTATATAAAAATATTATATCTATCGATGAACATATTTACTAAAATAATTAATATATTTTTAATTATTGATTTCAAAAAATATATATTTTCAAAATTTACACCGACTGTTACCAACAATTTCAATATATTGATTTAGTATTTACATTGTTGATATATACAGATGTCGTTATCATATTGAAATTGTACGTTAGAATGATAATTTCAATACAAAAATAATTTTTTTCCATGTTATTGAAATTGTTGTTTTAACTGAAAATTTTAATATAGAAATTTTAAAAATATATATAAAAGAAAATCACATTATTTCTTAAATTAATTTCATTTCATTATTTTAAAAAATACATTATTTATGTCTTTAATTATAATATTTTACAGGAACAAGTGGCCATTAGCTTTACATATGTGCAAGTAAAAGGGGTATTATTCATTCAAACAAGCTAGAGAAGCAAAAGAGAGGAAGAAAGAAGGGGAAGGTGAGATGGAGAAGGAAGACTTTTCAGCGTTTGGACAGTGAACACATGCCCGGACAGCAGCCATTTTGTCTCCGCTGGTCGATGAATTTTCATGATAAAGAATGCCTTTTTTATTTGTTAACTATAGTTGCCTATCTTTACCACTCTATTCCATGCTTGGACTTCTTTTTCAATCTTAAATATCTCAGTTTCCGCCACTCAACATCCTCCCTTTTTTCACTATTAAATCTTTCTTTCTCTTCCATGTATCCTCTTCATAATTTACTTATTTTCCATCGATTTATTCTCTCCATATATTTATTTATTTATTTATCTTGCATCAATATTTATACCTATGTAATTATTAGAGATACAAAATTATTTTTAAAATTTTTAAATTAAATAATTCACTGACAAATCCCATTTATTAAATCAAAATATTTTAATAATAAACTTATGTATATTTACACTAAGTTCAATTTTGACAGGCCACATGCTTACAAAAATTAGTATTAAAAAAAAAAGAGTTTAGGTTCTATTACAGAGACTTTTTTACACGTGCACTTAAACTTTTTAGACTGTTTGTTTTCCTTTTATTTTTTAATAAAAATATATTATTGAAAAAAATATTAATTGTTTTGTTTGCCTTCAAAAAAAGAATTCAAATAATGTTGCATGTAATATGGTTTTTGCATGAAATAATTCGTTTCTCATGCATCTCTGACGTGCGGTTTTGTTCCATGTTTTATTCTTTATTATATTAATTATATAAGATATCAATTTTTAAAATATAAAATATGAAAATAAATGTCACTTTGTATTTTTTTTAAAATTTTTATTTTTTAATAAAAATATCTAAAATATATGCTTATTCATAAAGTATTCTGCTTGATTCAATAATATTTAGGAGATAATTTCCCTCAATTCATATGTATTTCACATATTTCAAAGTAGTTGATTTGTCAAGAAATATATATACCTATATTTTTTCACAATGGCATACATTTTGAGTTATTTTTATCATTTATGAAAATTATTAATTTATGTTAAATTACTATTTTTGATTTATTTTCTTTTATTAAATGTATAATGTAAAAATAATGAATAGTTATTTTAAAATACAAAATAAATACATTATGTTGAATATTCTAAGATTATTTAAGAGAAAAGATGAGTTGTATGGTAGAGATTGCACATAGCAATTTATTTTAGAATGAAGGGATAGGATTAGTTGGAAGACTTCAAAGATGTACAATTGTATTGTTTTCTTTTCTTCCCTCTCATGTACTTGTATAAATAAATGTATGGTGGAATGTATAATACATAATAACAAAATTACAAAATAAAATACACGCTTTTCAACATGGTATTAGAGAAAAAGTATTCTAATGGCTACACCGCCTACTTCTATTTCTTTCGATGATGTTTTGATGCTGCAGACATCTGATTAACTCGATTTGTAGCTGGTGAGCACTACTTTAGATGGATCAAATTACTTATCGTAGAGTAGGGTAATGGTAATAGCCTTGCGTGTCTAAAATAAACTGGTTCTTGTTGATAGTAGCTTTGTAAGACCAGATCCAGCTTCTAAAGAATATCAAACATGGTATAAAATAGATAGTATAGTGATATCATGATTACTCAATTCAATGATAAAAGAATTAACAATTGCATTTCTATACACACCTTCAACAAAAGAGCTTTGGGATGAACTCAAAGAGAGGTATGAGGAGAGCAATGGACCACTCCTTTATCAGATAAAAAGAGAGATCAATGGTGTCACTCAACCAAGCTTAACGGTGGCAACATACTTCACCAAGATCAAACGTCTATGGAATGAGATGAGCAGCTTAAGACCTCTACTTACCTGCATATGTGAAGCAGCAGCATAACATCTAGATATAGATAATGCAGACAAATTAATTCAATTTTTGATGGGGCTAAATGATAATTATGGCCATGTGAAAAATTAGATTTTAATTATGGATCCTTTATCTATAGTAAATAAAGCATACCTTATGGTCTTGAGTGTTGAAAAATAGAGGGAAGTTCAAGTCACTATCACAAGTGATTATGTAACAACAACTTATTATGTGAATGTTAAAAGTGCCTCAGCTAAGGAAGATAAGTGTAATCAATATTGTAGTCATTACAGGTGAATTGGCTATACAAGAGACACATGTTTTCAGATAAAAGGATATCCTTACTGGTTTAAAGGAGTGAGAAACAAAAAAGGAAAGTAGAAAGTTAATTCTACTACATGTGAAACACCATTAGAAGCACCAATGCAGTTATGGAACCTAGAGCTTAGAGAGATCATTCAAAAGGAGGTCAACAAAATCTTGAGTGGTTCAAATGAAGCAATCAACTAATTAACAGGTTGTGTTGGTGTGTCAGGTAAGAATTCCACTTATTACTCATTGAATTCAGTATATAACGTAGGTATTTGGGTTATAGACATAGGTGTTACTTCCCACATGTGCCATGATTTTAGTTTATTTCATGAAATCATTTTGCTTAAACACCCAATACCAATTACTTTGCCTTATGGATTTATTCAATATGCCACACATAAAGGAAACATCATTTTAAACCCTAACCTTATCTTACATGGCACATTCTATATGCCAAAATTCACATGCAACCTTGTGTCAGTTAGAAAATTAATCGAAACTACAAATGCCTATGTCTCTTTCTTTTCTACTTATTGCATTGTGCAGGATTTGAAAATATAATAAATTTTACTGCAGGGAAAAGTTTAGAGGGGTCTTTATGTTCTGACAAATTAAAAGGAAAAGGTTCATGTTAGTTAAGAAAAACCAGACATGGAGGTTTGGCATAGGTGCCTTAGTTATACATCTAGAAATATACTTTATCATATACCTACCCTTTCATTATCTACTAGTATGGAATTACATATTTGTGAGGTTTGTCTTTTAGCTAAGCAGTAGCATTTATCTTTTTCTAAGAGTGTAATTTCTACTAAGGATGTATTTGAGCTCATACACATTGATCTTTGGGGACCATATTCTATTAGATCCATTATAGGAGTTTATTATATATTGACTTTAGTAGATGATTATTTGAGGTACACCTGTACATTTATGCTCAAGGATAAAATGAATATACATACCCTATTAAGACATTTCTTTTCATATGTTCAAAACCAATTTGATAAGACTGTTAAGAAAATTCAGTCTGATAATGGTACATAATTTGTTAACAAGGTTTGCCAAACACTTTTTCAAGAAAAAGAAATCATTCATAAAAAAACCTATGCCTATACACCACAATAGAATGGAGTAGTTGAGAGAAAACATAAACATTTGCTACAAATCGGATGGGCTTTAATGTTCTAATCCCATTTACTTAATATTTTTGGAGTGAATCTCTTCTTATGGCTACCCACATATTAAAACTTCTACCTAGTAAAGTCATTTAGTGGTAAACACCGTACAAGATAATGTTCAAATATGAGCCAAATTACTCCAATATTAAGACTTTTAGATTTCTTTGTTATGCTACTAATGTCAATCTATACAAAGATAAGTTTGATGCTACGGCTGCAAAATGTATGTTTTTAGGGTATGATGATGACATGAAAGCATATAACGTACTACAACACAAGATTATTATGTTTAGGGACATCATATTTCATGAACATGTTTTTCCATATCAAGTAGAGAAAATATAAAAATCAACTACTCTTGTTCTACCCTTACCTATCCCTGATCATTGTCCACTAAACACACATACTAATCATGATGAACCAAAGCTCATACCTGATAATGAGTCAGCAAAATTAGAAATACAACCTGAACCATGAAGGAGTGTACGTGCTAGAATAAGACCTATTTGGTTAAAGGATTTTACTGCACATGCAACATATTTTTGTTTCCTATCTGTTTCACCTGAATTCAATAAGGCATATGTTAGAAGCATAACACTTGTATCACATGATAAAGAACCTACATCATATACTGAAGCTAAAGAGGACAATAGGTGGGTTCATGTCATGGAAAATAAATTGCAAGCCTCGAAATTAAATAATACATGGTGGGTAACATATTTACTTATAGGAAAAAAGCCAATTGACACTAAATAGGTTTACCATATTAAGTATTTAGCATATGAGACTATGGAAAAATACAAGATATGCTAGGTAGCAAAGGGCTATAATCAACAATTTGCAGCAGACTATAATGAGAATTTTTCACCAATTACAAAAATAATCAAAATCAGGTTGCTATTTGTAGTTACGGTAGCAAAAAATTGGCATGTGCATCACTTAGATATAAATAATGCTTATTTACATGGCTTAATTGAAGAAGAAATTTATCTAAGACCACTTGAGGGATATTTAAAAGCTTTACCAGGACAAGTGTGCAGGTTACAGAAGAGTCTATATGGTCTCAAACAGGCACGTAGAAAGTGGAATAAGGAATTTATAGTAAAAATCCTATCAACTAGGTTTCAAACAGTCTTAAGCTGATCATTGTTTTTTCTTAAAAGGTCATCAAGACTCATACCTGGCATTGATTGTACATGTCGATGATGTTCTTATAGCATGAACAAGGGAAGAAGACATTATCAAAGTGAAGCAAGCCCTTCATGATGCCTTTACAATCAAGGATATAAGGCCAGTGAGGTTTTTCCTTGGATTGGAGATTGCCATATCACAACGAGGAATATATGTGCATAAAAAACAATACATCAATAATATAGTAAAAGAAACAGGAATGGAAAGAGCACATGGAAATAACTTTCCTTTTCCAGCAGGGTTAAAGTTAAAGCCAGATGAGGGAGAGTTATTACTTGATCTTGAGAGATATCGCCAACTGATTGGGAAGCTTCTGTATCTAAATTTTACAAGACCAGATATCACCTATTCTTCACAACATCTGAGTCAATACATGTAGCAACTAAGGAAGCCACATCTTGATGCCATGTTGCATGTTGTCAAATACTTGAAAAAATTTCCAAATCAAGGTCTTTCTTTCTTGCCAAAAGTGATTTCAAACTTAGGGTGTATTGTGATTCTGACTGGGCTTCATGTTCTGTTACAAGATGATTGTTAACCGGGTACTGTATCTTCTTCGGATCTACTCTTATTTCTAGAAAAATAAAAAAAAACAGGCTACTGTCAATAGATATATGATAGAAGTCGAGTACAAAATCATGACATCAACATCTTGTGAGTTGAAATGGATTTCATACCTTTTAGAGGATTTTTGATTGTCTTTACGGTTGTCGATTAAGTTATATTACGATAATAAGGTAGCAATGCATATAACTTCAAATCTAGTATACCATGAAAGAATAAAACACATAGAAATCAACTATCATTTGATGATAAATATGGTTCAATATTGGTTTCTAACTATGAAGCATGTTCTGACCAACAAGCAGTTAGCAGATTTGTTAATAAAGGCTTTAAGTTCGCAAAATCATCATAAGTTCTCGAAACTAAAACACTTGGAAGAAAGTGATAGAAATATACTATTAACCATGCAACTGTAATAGTATGTTTATGATGTTCTTTCTATGAACAATTATTTCTTTGTATTTAATTGGAGATGTGCATTTAATGAATAAGTTTTTCAGCATATTTATATAATAATTGTGTT